>JAGKTI010012930.1:0-23824 GCA_018397915.1 Birgus latro
GTTCTGAATATAATACAATGTGTTTTACAATCAACTTTGAGAACACTAGAGGAAATTGCATATACACCGTTTTCGGCGTGAAATACGCTTATTCAGCCATCATTAGATTAAAAGAGAATATAGCAACCTGCAAAACGCCTCCTACCAGCCTGAACTTTTTCGCAATTTCCACCACTTCTTGCCCTTGAAGTCACGGCTAAGGGGAAAAAAAAAACTCGACAAATTAGAAGGTAATAATCCAGAATTACATCTCAAGAGGAATCACAGTATTGCAAGATTTTACCTAAGAAAATATGGCTTTCATTGAAACAGAAACCTTGACATTGTGCAAATGTTCGTTTTTTTTATTTACAGCCACGAGGCTCGACCTAATTTTAAACAGCTTCTGCTGGAAGGAAAAAAAAATCGAAGTTTTTAAATTGTCTCGGTGATCCTCACAATGTTTCAAGCTATTTGTTCTTAAAAAGCTATTGTGCTTGCTATCTTTACGTGTCACTCGAGTTCTTGTTATCCTTCATAAATGTGACAGTTCCACCTTCACATGTCTCTACTAATTTCTGAATATAATGAAAAGTGTTTTACAATCAACTTTGAGAACACTTAAGGAAGTTGCATATTCAGCGTTCTCGCCGAGAAATACGCTTATTCAGCCACCATTAGATTAAAAGAGAATGGAGCAACCTACAAAACACATGCTATCACCCGGAACTTTCACCAATTTGCACTACTTCTTGTCCTTGAAGTCACGGCTAAGGGAAAAAAAATCGACAAATCAGAAGGTAATAATCCTGAATTCCGTCTCAAGAGGAATCACAGTATTGAAAGATTTTACCTAAGACAAAATGGTTTTCTGTGAAACAGAAACCTTGATATTGTGCAAATGATAGTTTTTTTTTTTTTTTTACAGCCACGAGGCTCTACCATATTTTAAACAGCTTGAGTTGGAGGAAAAAAATGAAAAAAATCGAAGTTTTTTAATTGTCTCGGTGATCCTCCCAATGTGTCGAGTTTTTTGTTCTTAAAAAACTAAGGTGCTAGCTCACTTTACGAGTCAGTCGACTTCTTGTTATCCTTCAAAAATGTGACATTTTCACCCTCACAAGTGTCTTCTTAGTCCTGAATATATTATGCTGTGTCTTATAATCATCTTTGAGAATACTTGAGAAAGTTGAATATTCAGCGTTTTCGCCAAAAAAAAAAAAAAATCGCTTATTCAGCTATCATTAGACTAAAAGAGAATGGACCTAATTCCAAAACAGATGCTATCAGCTGAAACTATTTCACAATTTGCACTACTTCTTGTCCTTAGAGTCACGGCTAAAGGAAAAATAAAATCGGCAAATCAGAATCCAGAATTCCGTCTCAAGAAGAATCACGGTATTGAAAGATTTTACCTAAGTAAATATGGTTTTCGGTGAAACAGAAACCTTGATATTGTACAAATATTCGTTTTTTTTTTTTTACCTCCACGAGACTCGACGTAATTTTAAATTTCTTGTGCTATAGAAAAAAATAAATAATTTCGAAGTTTTTAAATTGACTCGGTGATCTTCACAATGTTTCAAGCTTTTTCTCCTTAAAAACCTAAGGTGCTAGCTCTCTATAAGTGGCAGTCGACTTCTTGGTATCCTTCATAAATGTGATATTTTCACCCTCACAAGTGTCTTGTTAGCTCTGAATATAAAATAATGTGTTTTACAACCAACTTTGAGAACACTTGAGGAAGTTGCATTCTGAGCGTTTTCGCCAAGAAATACGCTTATTCAGCCATCATTAGATTAAAAGAGAATGGACCAACCTACAAAACACATGCTACCAGCCTGAACTTTTTCGCAATTTCCACTACTTCTTGCCCTTGAAGTCACGGCTAAGGGGAAAATAATCGACAAATCAGTAGGTAATAATCCAGAATTCCATCTCAAGAGGAATCACAGTATTGAAAGATTTTTCCTCAGAAAATATGGTTTTCATTGAAACAGAAACCTTGATTTTGAGCAAATGTTCGGCTTTTTTTTTTTTTACAGCCACGAGGCTCGACCTAATTTTAAACAGCTTCTGCTGGAGGGGGAAAAAATCGAAGTTTTTAAATGGTTTCGGTGATCCACACAATGTTACAAGCTTTTTGTTCTTAAAAAGCTAATGTGCTTGCAATCTTCACGTGTCAGTCGAGTTCTTGTTATCCTTCATAAATGTGACATATTCACCCTCACAAGTGTCTTCTTTGTTCTGAATATAATACAATGTGTTTTACAATCACCTTTGAGAACACTTGAGGAAGTTGCATATTCTCTGTTTTCGCCGAGAAATACTCTTATTCAGCCATCATTAGATTAAAAGAGAATGGAGCAACCTACAAAACACATGCTACCAGCCTGAACTTTTTTCGCAATTTCCACTACTTCTTGCCCTTGAAGTCACGGCTAAGGGGGAAAATAATCGACAAATCAGAAGGTAATAATCCAGAATTCCATCTCAAGAGGAATCACAGTATTGAAAGATTTTACCTTTGAAAATATGGTTTTCATTGAAACAGAAACCTTGATTTTGAGCAAATGTTCGTTTTTTTTTTTTTTTGCAGCCACGAGGCTCGACCTAATTTTAAACAGCTTCTGCTGGAGGGAAAAAAAATCGAAGTTTTTAAATGGTTTCGGTGATACTCACAATGTTACAAGCTTTCTGTTCTTAAAAAGCTAATGTGCTTGCTATCTTCACGTGTCAGTCGAGTTCTTGTTATCCTTCATAAATGTGACATTTTCATCCTCACAAGTGTCTTCTTTGTTCTGAATATAATGCAATGTGTTTTACAATAAACTTTGAGAACACTTGAGGAAGTTGCATATTCTCTGTTTTCGCCGAGAAATACTTTTATTCAGCCATCATTAGATTAAAAGAGAATGGAGCATCCTACAAAACGAATGCTATCAGCAGGAACTTTCTCGCAATTTGCACTACTTCTTGTCCTTGAAGTCACGGCTCAGGGGAAAAAAATATCTACAAATCAGAAGACAATAATCCAGAATTTCGTCTCAAGAGGAATCACAGTATTAAAAAAATTGACATAAGAAAATGTGGTTTTCAGTGAAACAGAAACCTTGATATTGGGCAAATGATTTCTTTTTTTTTTTACAGCCACGATGTTCGACCTAATTTTAAACAGCTTGTGCTGGAGAAAATGAAATCGAGTTTTTAAATTGTCTTGGTGATCCTTACAATGTTTCAAGCTTTTTGTTCTTAAAAACCTAAGGTGCTAGCTCTCTTTACGTGTCAGTCGAGTTTTTGTTATCCTTCATAAATGTGACATTTTCGCCCTCACAAGTGTCTTCTCAGTTCTGAATATATTATATTGTGTTTTACAATCAACTTTGAGAACACATGAGGAAGTTGCATATTCAGCGTTTTCGCCGAGAAATACGCTTATTCCGCCATCATTAGACTAAAAGAGAATGGACCTACTTCCAAAACGGATGCTCTCAGCTGAAACTATTTCACAATTTTCACTACTATTTGTCCTTGAAGTCACGGCTAAGGGGAAAAAAATCAACAAATCAGGAGACAATAATCCAGAATTCCGTCTCAAGAGGAATCACAGTATTAAAAGATTTTACCTGAGAAAATGTGGTTTTCAGTGAAACAGAAACCTTGATATTGTGCAAATGTTTTTTTTTTGTTTTACAACCACGAGGTTCGACCTAATTTTAAACAGCTTGTGCTGGAGAAAAAATAAAAAAAAAAAACGAGGTATTTAAATTGTCTCGGTGATCCTTACAATGTTTCAAGCTTTTTTTTCTAAGAAACCTAAGGTGTTAGCTCTCTTTACGTGTCAGTCGAGTTTTTGTTATCCTTCATAAATGTGACATTTTCACCCTCACAAGTGTCTTCTTAGTTCTGAATATACTATAATGTGTTTTACAATCATCTTTGAGAACACTTGAGGATGTTGCATATTCAGCGTTTTCGTCGAGAAATACGCTTATTCAGCCATCATTTGATGGTTGAATATCAAGCCTACAAAACGCATGCTACCAGCTTGAACTTTTTCACAATTGAGACTACTTGTTGTCCTTGAAGTCACGGCTAAGGGAAAAGAGAATCGAAAAATCAGAAGGTAATAATCCAGAATTCCGTCTCAAGAGGAATGACAGTATTGAAAGATTTTACCTAAGAAAATGTGTTTTCATTGAAACTGAAACCTTGGTATTGTCCAAATGTTCGTTTTTTTATTTACATCCACAAGGCTTGACCTAATTTTAAACAGCTTCTGCTGGAGAAAAAAAATCGAAGTATTTAAATTGTCTCGGAGATCCTCACAATGTTTGTTGCTTTATGTTCTTAAAAACCTAAGGTGCTAGCTCTCTTTACGTGTCAGTGGAGTTCTTGTTATCCTTCATAAATGTGACAGTTTCACCCTCACATGTGTCTTCTAATTTCTTAATATAATGTAAAGTGTTTTACAATCAACTGAGAACACTTGAGGAAGTTGCATATTCAGCGCTTTCGCCGAGAAATACGCTTATTCAGCCATCATTAGATTAAAAGAGAATGGAGCAACCTACAAAACGAACGCATGCTATCACCCGGAAATTTTTCGCAATTTCCACCACTTCTTGTCCATGAAGTCACGGATAAGGGGAAAAAAATCGATAAATCAGACGGTTATAATCCAGAATTCCGTCTCAAGAGGAATCACAGTATTGAAAGGTTTTACCTAAGAAAAAACGGTTTTCAGTGAAACAGAAACCTTGATATTGTGCAAATGATCGTTTTTTTTTTTACAGCCACAAGGCTCTTCCATATCTTAAACAGCTTGAGCTGGAGAAAACAAAATAAAAAAAATCGAAGTTTTTAAATTGTCTCCGCGATCCTCCCAATGTTTCAAGTTTTTTGTTCCTAAAAACCTAAGGTGCTAGCTCTCTTTCCGTGTCAGTCGATTTCTTGTTATCCTTCAGAAATGTGACATTTTCACCCTCACAAGTGTCTTGTTAGTCCTGAATATATTATGATGTGTCCTACAATCATCTTTCAGAATACTCGAGGAAGTTGAATATTCAGCGTTATCGTCAAAAAAAATACACTTATTCAGCCATCATTAGACTAAAAGAGAGTGGACCTACTTCCAAAACGGATGCTATCAGCTGAAACTATTTCACAATATGCACTACTTCTTGTCCTTCAAGTCACGGCAAAGGGAAAAATAAAATCGGCAAATCAGAATCCTGAATTCCGTCTCAAGAAGAATTACGGTATTGAAAGATTTTACCTAAGTAAATGTGGTTTTTGGTGAAACAGAAACCTTGATATTGTACAAATGTTCGTTTTTTTTTTGTTTTTACCTCCACGAGGCTCGACGTAATTTTAAACTTCTGGTGCTATAGAAAAAAATAAATAATTTCGAAGTTTTTAAATTGACTCTGTGATCTCAATGTTTCAAGCATTTTCTTCTCAAAAACCTAAGGTGCCAGCTCTCTTTACGTGTCAGCCGACTTCTTGGTATCCTTCATAAATGTGATATTTTCACCCTCACAAGTGTCTTGTTAGCTCTGAATATACAATAATGTGTTTTACAATCACCTTTGAGAACACTTGAGGAAACTGCATACTGAGCGTCTTCGCCGAGAAATGCGCATATTCAGCCATCATTAGATTAAAAGAGAGTGGACCAACCTACAAAACGCACGCTACCAGCCTTAATTTTTTCGCAATTTCCACTACTTCTTGAGCTTGAAGTCACGGCTAAGGGGAAAAAAAATCGACAAATCAGAAGGTAATAATCCAGAATTCCACCTCAAGAGGAATCACAGTATTGAGAGATTTTACCTAAGAAAATATGGTTTTCATTGAAACTGAAACCTTGATTTTGAGCAAATGCTCGTTTTTTTTTTCCAGCCACGAGGCTCGACCTAATTTTAAACAGCTTCTGCTGGAGGAAAAAAAAGTCGAAGTTTTTTAATTTTCTCGGTGATCCTCACAATGTTACAAGCTTTTTGTTCTTAAAAAGCTATTGAGCTTGCTATCTTCACGTGTCAGTCGAGTTCTTGTTATCCTTCATAAATGTGACATTTTCACCCTCCTAAGTGTCTTCTTAGTTCTGAATATAATACAATGTGTTTTACAATCAACTTTGAGAACACTTGAGGAAGTTGCATATTCAGCGTTTTCGCCGAGAAATACGCTTATTCAGCCATCACTAGATTAAAAGAGAATGGAGCAACCTATAAAACGCATGCTATCAGCAGGAACTTTCTCGCAATTTGCACTACTTCTTGTCCTTGAAGTCACGGCTCAGGGGAAAAAAAAATCTACAAATCAGGAGGCAATAATCCAGAATTCCGTCTCAAGAGAAATAACAGTATTAAAAGATTTTACCTAAGAAAATGTGGTTTTCATTGAAACAGAAACCTTGATATTATGCAAATGATTTTTTTTTTAAAGCCGCGATGTTCGACCTAATTTTAAACAGCTTGTGCTGGGAAAAAAAAAAATCGAAGTTTTTAAATTGTCTCGGTGATCCTTACAATGTTTCAAGCTTTTCGTTCTTAAAAACCTAAGGTGCTAGCTCTCTTTACGTGTCAGTCGAGTTTTTGTTATCCTTCATAAATGTGACATTTTCACCCTCACAAGTGTGTTCTCAGTTCTGAATATATTATAATGTGTTTTACAATCAACTTTGAGAACACATGAGATAGTTGCATATTCAGCGTTTTCGCCGAGAAATACGCTTATTCAGCCATCATTAGACTAAAAGAGAATGGACCTACTTCCAACACGGATGCTATCAGCTGAAACTATTTCACAATTTGCACTACTTCTTCTCGTTGAAGTCACGGCTAAGGGGAAAAAAATCAACAAATCAGAAGGCAATAATCCAGAATTCCGTCTCAAGAGGAATCACAGTATTAAAAGATTTTTCCTAAGAAAATGTGGTTTTCAGTGAAACAGAAAGCTTGATATTGTGAAAATGATTTTTTCTTTTTTTACAGCCACGAGGTTCGACCTAATTTTAAACAGCTTGTGCTCGAGAAAAAATTAAAAAAAAATCGAGGTTTTTAAATTGTCTCCGTGATCCTTACAATGTTTCAAGCTTTTTGTTCTTAAAAACCTAAGGTTTTAGCTCTCTTTACGTGTCAGCCGAGTTCTTGTTACCCTTCATAAATGTGACATTTTCATCCTCACAAGTGTCTTCTCAGTTCTGAATATATTATAATGTGTTTTACAATCAACTTTGAGATCACTTGAGGAAGTTGCATATTGAGCGTCTCGCCGAGAAATACACCTATTCAGCCATCATTAGACTAATAGAGAATGGACCTACTTCCAAAACGGAAGCTATCAGCTGAAACTATTTCACAATCTACACTACTTCTTGTGCTTGAAGTCACGGCTAAGGGAAAAAAAAAATCGACAAATCAGAATGTAATAATCCAGAATTATTTCTCAAGGAGAATCAAGGTATTGAAAGACTTTACCTAAGTAAATGTTGTTTTCGTTGAAACAGAAACCTTGATATCGTGCAAATGTTCGTTTTTTTTTTTTTTTTTACCTCCACGTGGCTCGACGTAATTTTAAAATTCTTGTGCTATAAAAAAAAAAAATCGATTTTTTTAAATTGACTCTGTGATCCTCACAATGTTTCAAGCTTTTTCTTCTTTAAATCATAAGGTGCCCGCTCTCTTTACGTGTCAGTCGACTTCATGCTATCCTTCATAAATGTGCTATTTTCACCCTCACAAGTGTCTTCATTGTTCTGAATACAATACAGTGTGTTTTAAAATCACCTTTGAGAACACTTGAGGAAATTGCATACTCAGCGTTTTCTGCGTGAAATGCGCTTATGCAGCCATCATTAGATTAAAAGAGAATGTAGCAATCTACAAAACGCTTGCTACCAGACAACTTTTTCGCAATTTCCACCACTTCTTCTCCTTGAAGTCACGGCTAAAGGGAAAAAAAAAATCTCGACAAATTAGAAGGTAATAATCCAGAATTACATCTCAAGAGGAATCACAGTATTAAAAGATTTTACCTTAGAAAATATGGTTTTCATTGAAACAGAAACCTTGACATTGTGCAAATGTTCTTTTTTTTTTTTTTTTTACAACCACGAGGCTCGACCTAATTTTAAGCAGCTTCTGCAGGAGAGGGAACAAAATCGAAGTTTTTAAATTGTCTCGGTAATCCTCACAATGATTCAAGCTATTTGTTCTTAAAAAGCTAATGTGCTTGCTATCTTTACGTGTCAGTCGAGTTCTTGTTATCCTTCATAAATGTGACATTTTCACCCTCAAGAGTGTCTTCATTGTTCTGAATATAATACAATGTGTTTTACAATCAACTTTGAGAACACTTGAGGAAGTTCCATATTCAGAGTTCTCGCCGAGAAAAACGCAAATTCAGCCATCATTTGATTAAAAAAGAACGGACCAACCAACAAAACGCATTCTTTCAGCCGGAACTTTTCCGCAATTTGCACTACTTCTTGTCCTTGAAGTCACGGCTAAGGGAAAAAAATCGACAAATCAGAAGGTAATAATCCTTAATTCCGTCTCAAGAGAAATCACAGCATTGAAAGATTTTACCTAAGAAGAAATGGTTTTCAGTGAAACAGCCACGGGGCTCTACCATATTTTAAGCAGCTTGAGCTGGAGAAAAAAAAATGAAAAAAATCGAAGTTTTTAAATGGTCTCGGTGATCCTCCCAATGTTTCAAGCTTTTTGTTCTTAAAAACCTAAGGTGCTAGCTCTGTTTACGTGTCAGTCGAGCTCTTGTTATCCTTCATAAATGTGACATTTTCACCGCCACAAGTGTGTTTTCAGTTCCGAATATAATACAAAGTGTTTTACAATCAACTTTGAGAACACTTGTGGAAGTTGCATATTCAGCGTTTTCGCCGAGAAATACGCTTATTCAGCCACCATTAGATTAAAAGAGAATACAGCAACCTACAAATCGCATGCTATCAGTCGGAACTTTCTCGCAATTTGCACTACTTCTTGTCCTTCAAGTCACGGCTAAGGAAAAAAATCGACACATCAGAAGGTAATAATCCAGAATTCCGTCTCAAGAGGAATCACAGTATTAAAAGGTTTTACCTAAGAAAATGTGGTTTTCAGTAAAACAGTAACCTTGATATTGTGCAAATGATTTTTTTTTTACAGCCAGGAGGTCCGATCTAATTTTAAACAGCTTGTGCTGAAGATAAAAATAAAAAAATCGAAATTTTTAAATTGTTTCGGTGATCCTTACAATGTTTCAAGCTTTTTCTTCTTAAAAACCTAAGGTGCTAGCTCTCTTTACGTGTTAGTCGAGTTTTTGTTATCCTTCATAAATATGACATTTTCACCCAAACAAGTGTCTTCTAAGTTCTGATTATATTATAATGTGTTTTAAAATCAACTTTGAGAACACTTGTGAAAGATGCATATTCAGCGTTTTCGCCGAGAAGTACGCTTATTCAGCCATCATTAGAATAAAAGAGAATGGACTTACTTCCAAAACGGATGCTATCAGCTGAAACTATTTCACAATTTGCACTACTTGTCCTTGAAGTCACAACTAAGGGAAAAAAAATCGACAAATCACGTAATAATCCAAAATTCCGTCTCAAGAAGAATAACGGTATTAAAAGATTTTACCTAAGTAAATGTGGTTTTCGGTGAAACAGAAACCTTGATATTGTGCAAATGTTCGTTTTTTTTTTTTTTTTTTTACCTCCAGGAGGCTCGACGTAATTTTAAACATCATGTGCTATAGAAAAAAAATAAATTCGATGTTTTTAAATTGACTCGGTGATTCCCACAATGTTTCCTGCTTTTTCTTCTTAAAAACCTTAGGTGTCAGCTCTCTTTACGTGTCAGTCGACTTCTTGTTATCCTTCACAAACGTGATAATTTCACCCTCACAAGTGTCTTCTTAGTTCTGAATATACAATAATGTGTTTTACAATCAACTTTGAGAACACTTGAGGAAGTTGCATACTGAGCGTTTTCGCCGAGAAATACGCTTATTCAGCCATCATTAGATTAAAAAAGAATGGACCAACCTACAAAACGCATGCTACCAGCCTGAACTTTTTCGCAATTTCCACTACTTCTTGCCCTTGAAGTCACGGCTAAGGAGAAAAAAAATCGACAAATCAGTAGGTAATCATCCAGAATTCCATCTCAAGAGGAATCACAGTATTAAGATTTTACCTAAGAAAATATGGTTTTCGGTGAAACAGAAACCTTGATTTTGTGCATATGTTCGTTGTAGTTTTTTTGTTACAGCCACGAGGCTCGACCTAATTTTAAACAGCTTCTGCTGGAAGAAAAAAAAATCGAAGTTTTTAAACTGCCTCGGTAATCCTCACAATGTTTCAAGCTTTTTGTTCTTAAAAAGCTCATTTGAATGCTATCTTTACGTGTCAGTCGAGTTCTTGTTACCCTCCATAAATGTGACATTTTCATCCTCACATGTGACTTCTTTGTTCTGAATATAATACAATGTGTTTTACAATCAACTTTGAGAACAACTGAGGAATTTGCATATTCAGCGTTATCGACGAGAAATACTCTTATTCAGCCATCATTAGATTAAAAGAGAATGGAGCAACCTACAAAACGCATGCTATCAGCCGGAACTTTCTGGCAATTTGCACTACTTCTTGTCCATGAAGTCACAGCAAAAAAAAAAAATCGACAAATCAGAAGGTAATAATCAAGAATTCCGTCTCAAGAGGAATCACAGTATTAAAAGATTTTACAAAAGGAAATGTTGTTTTTCGTGATACAGAAACCTTTATATTGTGCAAATGATCTTTTTTTTTTTACACCCACGAGGTTCGACCTAATTTTAAACGGTTTGTTCTGAAGAAAAAAAAAAATGAAGTTTTTAAATTGTCTCGGTGATTCTTACAATGTTTCAAGCGTTTTGTTCTTAAAAACCTAAGGTGCTAGCTCTCTTTAAGTGTTAGCCGAGATTTTGTTATCCTTCATAAATGTGACATTTTCACCCTCACAAGTGTCTTCTCAGTTCTGAATATATTATAATGTGTTTTACAATGAACTTTGAGAACACTTGTGAAAGTTGCATATTCAGCGTTTTCGCAGAGAAATACGCTTATTCAGCCATCATTAGAACAAAAGAGAATGGACCTACTTCCAAAACGGATGCTTTCAGCTGAAACTATTTCACAATTTGCACTACTTCTTGTCCTTGAAGTCACGGCTATGGGGAAAAAAAAAGAACAAATCAGAAGGTAATAATCCAGAATTCCATCACAATAGGAATCACAGTATTGAAAAATTTTACATAAGAATATATGGTTTCCATTGAAACAGAAACCTTGACATTGTGTATATGTTCGTTTTTTTTTTTTTTTTTACAGAAACGAGGCTCGACCTAATTTTAAACAGCTTCTGCTGGAGGGGGAAAAAAAATCGAAGTTTTTAAATATTCTCGGTGATCATCCCAATGTTTCAAGCTTTTTGTTCTTAAAAACCTAAGGTGCTAGCTCTCTTTACGTGTCAGTCGAGTCCTTGTTATCCTTCATAAATGTGACATTTCACCCTCACAAGTGTCTTCTTAGTCCTGAATATAATATAATGTGTTTGTGTCTTACAATCATCTTTGAGAATACTTGAGGAAGTTGAATATTCAGTGTTTTCGCCGAGAAATACGCTTATTCAGCCATCATTAGACTAACAGACAATGGACCAACTTCCAAAACGGATGCTATCAGCTGAAACTATTTCACAATTTGGACTACTTCTTGTCCTTGAAGTCACGGCAAAGGGAAAAATAAAATCGGCAAATCTCAATCCAGAATTCCGTCTCAAGATGAATCACGGAATTGAATGATTTTACCTAAGTAAATGTGGTTTTCGGTGAAACAGAAACCTTGATATTGTGCAAAAATTCGTTTTTTTTTTTTTACCTCCACGAGGCTCGACGTAATTTTAAACTTCTTGTGCTATAGAAAATAAAATAAATAAATTCGTTTTTTTATCAACTGACTCGGTGATCCTCACAATGTTTCAAGAGTTTTCTTCTTAAAAACCTAAGGTGCCAGCTCTCTTTACGTGTCAGTCGACTTCTTGTTATCATTCATAAATGTGATACTTTCACCCCCACAAGTGTCTTCTTAGTTCTGAATATACTATAATGTGTTTTACAATCATCTTTGAGAACACTTGGGGAAGTTGAATATTCAGCGTTTTCCCCGAGAAATACGGTTATTCAGCCATCATTAGATTGAAAGAGAATGGGCCAGCCTACAAAACGCATGCTACCAGCCTGAACTTTTTCACAATTGACACTACTTGTTCTTGAAGTCACGGCTAAGGGAAAAGAAAACTCGAAAAATCAGAAGGTAATAATCCAGTTCCGTCTCAAGAGGAATCTCAGTACTGAAAGATTTTACCTAAGAAAATGTGGTTTTCATTGAAACAGAAACCTTGATATTATTCAAATGTTCGGTTTTTTTTTTACAGCCACAAGGCTCGACCTAATATTACACAGCTGCTGCTGGAGAAAAAAAAAATCGAAGTATTTAAATTGTCTCGGTGATCCTCACAATTTTTGATGCTTTTTGTTCTTAAAAACCTAAGGTGCTAGCTCTCTTTACGTGTCAGTCGAGTTCTTGTTATCCTTCATAAATATGACAGTTTCACCCTCACATGTGTCTTCTAATTTCTGAATATAATGTAAAGTGTTTTACAATCAAATGAGAACACTTGAGGAAGTTGCATATTCAGCGTTTTCGCCGTGAAATACGCTTATTCAGCCATCATTAGATGAAAAGAGAATGGAGCAACATACAAAACGCATGCTATCATCCGGAACTTTCTCGCAATTTGCACTACGTCTTGTCCTTGAAGTCACGGCTAAGGAAAAAAAATTGACAAATCAGAAGGTAATAATCCAGAATTCCGTCTCAAGAGGAATCACAGTATTAAAAGATTTTACCTAAGAAAATGTGGTTTCAGTAAAACAGAAACCTTGATATAGTGCAAATTATCTTTTTTTTTTTTTTTTACAGCCACGAGGCTCTACTTAATTTTAAACAGCTTGTGCTGGAGAAAAAAAATAAAAAAAATCGGTTTTTAAATTGTGTCGGTGATCCTTACAAAGTTTCAAGCTTTTTGTTCTTAAAAACCTAAGGTGCTAGCTCTTTTTACGTGTCAGTCGAGTTTTTGTTATCCTTCATAAATTTGACATTTTCACCCTAACAAGTGTCTTCTCAGTTCTGAATATATTACAATGTGTTTTACAATCAACTTTGAGAACACTTGAGGAAGTTGCATATTGATCGTTTTCGCTGAGAAATACGCTTATTCAGCCATCATTAGACTAAAAGAGAATGGACCTACTTCCAAAACGGATGTTATCAGCTGAAACTATTTCACAATTCGCACTACTTCTTGTCCTTGAAGTCACGGCTAAGGGGAAAAAATCGACAAATCATAAGGTAATAATCCAGAATTCCATCTCAAGATGAATCACAGTATTGAAAGATTTTACCTAAGAAAATATGGTTTTCATTGAAACAGAAACCTTGACATTGTGCAAATGTTTTTTTGT
This sequence comes from Birgus latro, assembly GCA_018397915.1. Classification (NCBI taxonomy): domain Eukaryota; kingdom Metazoa; phylum Arthropoda; class Malacostraca; order Decapoda; family Coenobitidae; genus Birgus; species Birgus latro. The sequence goes on from JAGKTI010012930.1 coordinate 13,558, forward strand.
TTTTTTTTACAGCCACGAGGCTCGACCTAATTTTAAACAGCTTCTGTTGGAGGGGAAAAAAATCGAAGTTTTTAAATTGTGATTCCCTTTGCTCATCTCAGATATCTCATTTCCACTGCTCTCTTTCTTGACTTCTGTCCTTCCAACAGAGTCCAAGATTCACTTCCATATTTCAGAGTTGGTATCAAAATACAGTCATATAACAACTTTTTCACTTCCATGCTCACCTCCCTGTTTCTTATCACTGCTTTCAACGAACCAGCAACCTTCCTTCCCTGCTGCACCCTTTCGAGCACTTCACCCTTCAGACTTCCATTCTTACTCATCACTCGGCCCAAGTACTTAAATTCACTCACATTCTCCATATCCTTCCAATCCAATCTCACTGTACATTCACTGGCTCCACTTCCCTCGAAGATCATCACTTTACTCTTCCCCACATTCACCTTTAGATTCCGTTTCTTACACACTCTCCCAAACTCATCTACCAAGCCTTGCAGCTCCCCTTCGTCTACACTCAGCAACACAGTATCATCTGCAAACAACAGTACAGGGAGTTTCCAAACACTGCCCTCTCTCACTAGGGCCACCCCAACATCCACTGCCCGACCTTGTATCTCTTTTATAACCCCATCCATATACAGATTGAACAACCATGGAGACATGACACATCCTTGTTCCAATCCAACCTTCAAATGGAAAGATTCACTCAGTTTGCCATCCACACGCACTGCAGCCTTAGCACCCTCATACATACTCTTAACTGCGATCAACAACTTCCCATCCACTCCATATATTCTTAATACCTTCCACAAACCTTGTCTATCCACCCTGTCATATGCTTTTTCCAGATCCATGAAGGCTGCATAGAACTTCTTGCCCTTCTCTAGAAACTTTTCCACTAAGGATCTAAGAATCAATATCTGGTCTACACAACCTCTTCCCTTCCTAAAACCTCCTTTTTCTTCTCCAACTAATTCCTCAGTAATTTCACTAACTCTGTCAATAAGTATCCTACCATATACTTTTCCTGTTACACTGAGAAGGCAAATGCCCCTATGATTACCACACACTGCTTTTCCCCCTTTTCCTTTGTACAGAGGAATCATTATACCTGACATCCTATCCTCCGGGACTCTACCCTCCTCCCAAGCCAATCTGCACACCTTCCACATCCATTCTATTACTATCTCTCCCCCATGGTTCAGCATTTCATCACACACTCCATCAATTCCTGGGGCTTTTCACATTTTACCTTTCATCATTGCTTCAACCACTTCCATCCTGGTGATTTCTTCCTCTCTTCTCACAACCCTCCTTCTCCCTGCCATTCCCCAGCCACTTATACTTGCATTACTTTCATTCTCTATGTTCAACAGTTCATTAAAGTGTTCTCTCCATCTGTTTACTTTTTCTCCCTTCTCCACTAGTAATCTACCATTTTTATCTTTCACACCCCAACTGACTTGTGGGGATCACCAAGACTATTTAAAAAGATCGATTTTTTTGTTTCTCCAGCACAAGCTGTTTAAAATTAAGCAGAACCATGTGGTGTTAAAAAAAAAAAAACATTTGCACAATATCAAGGTTTCTGTTTCACCGAAAACCACATTTCATTAGGTAAAATCTTTCAATACTGATTCCTCTTGAGACGGAATTCTGGATTATTACATTCTGATCTGTCGATTTTTTTTTCCCTTAGCCGTGACTTCAAGGACAAGAAGTAGTGCAAATTGTGAATTAGTTACGGCTGATGGCATCCGTTTTGGAGGTAGGTCCAATCTCTTTCAATATAATGATGGCTGAATAAGCGTATTTCTCGACGAAAACGCTAAATATGCAACTTCCTCGTGTTCTCAAAGTTGATTATAAAAAACTTTATATTATATTCAGAAGTAAGAAGGCACTTGTGAGGGTGAAAATTTCACATTTATGAAGGATAAGAAGTCGACTGACACGTAAAGAGAGCTGGCACCTTAGGTTTTTAAGAACAAACAGCTTGACACATTGTGAGGATAACCGAGACAATTTAAAAACTTTTTTTTTTCTCCAGCACAACAGTTTAAAATTACGTCGAGCCTCATGGCGGTAGAAAAAAAAAATACGAGTATTTGCACAATATCAAGGTTTCTGTACCACGAAAACCCAAATTTCCTTGGGTAAAAAATTCAATACTGATTCCTCTTGAGACGGTATTCTGGAATATTACCTTCTGAGTAGTTTTTTTTTTCCTTAGCCGTGACTTCAAGGAAAAGAAGTAGTGCAAATTGTAAAATAGTTCCAGCTGATAGCATCCGTTTTAGAGGTATGTCCATTCTCTTTTAATCAAATGATGGCTGAATAAGCGTATTTCTCGGAGAAAACGCCGAATATGCAACTTCCTCAAGTGTTCTCAAAGTTGATTGGAAAACACATTATATTATATTCAGAAGTAAGAAGAGATTTGTGAGGGTGAATATTTCACTTTTATGAAGGATAACAAGAATTCGACTGGCACGTAAAGAGAGCTGGCACCTTAGGTTTTTAAGAACAAAAAGCTTGAAACATTGTGAGGATCACCGAGACAATTTAAAAACCTCCATTTTTTTTTCTCCAGAAAAAACTTTTTAAAATTAGTCCGACCCCGTTTGGGAAAAAAAAAAAAAAAAAAAAAGGAACAATATCAATGTTTCTGTGTCACAGAAAACCACATTTCCTTTCGAAAAATCATTCAATACTGTGATTCCTCTCGGGACGGAATTTTGGATTATTAACTTATGATTCGATTTTTCCCCCCAATTCGCAGTGACTTCAGGGACAAGAAATAGTACAAATTGTGAAATAGCTCTGCCTGATAGCATCCGTTTTGGAGGTAGGTCCATTTTCTCTTAATCTAATGATGTCTGAAAAAGCCAATTTCTCGGCGAAAACGCTGAATATGCAACTTTCTCAAGTGTTCTCAAAGTTGACTAAAACACATTATATTCAGAACTAAGAAGACACTTGTGAGGGCAAAAATGTCATATTTATGAAGGATAACAAGAATTCGACTGACACGTAAAGAGAGCTTGCACCATATGTTTTTAAGAACAAAAGGCTTGAAACATTGTGAGGATCACCGAGATAATTTAAAACTTCGATTTTTTTTCTTCTCCAACACAAGCTGTTTAAAAATACGTCGAGCCTCGTGGCGTAAAACAAAAAATCGCACATTTGCACAATATCAAGGTTTGTGTGTCACCGAAAACCACATTTCCATAGGTAAAATCTTTCAGTACCGTGATTTCTCTTGAGACGGAATTCTGGATTATTACCTTCTGATTTGTCGATTTTTTTTTTCCCCTTAGCTGTAACTTCAAGGACAAGAAGTCGTGCAAATTGAGAAATAGTTCCGGCCGATAGCATCCGTTTTGGAGGTAGGTCCATTCTCTTTTTAATCTAATGATGGCCGAATAAGCGAATTTCTCGGAGAAAACGCTGAATATGCAACTTCCTCATGTGTTCTCAAAGATGATTGTAAAAACATTATATTATATTCAGAACTAAGAAGACACTTGACGGTGAACATTTCACATTTATGAACGATAACAAAAAGTCGACTGACACAAAAAGAGAGCTGGCACCTTAGGTTTTTAAGAACAAACAGCTTGAAACAGTGACAGGATCACCGAGACAATTTAAAAATTTCGATTTTTTTTTCTCCAGTACAAGAGTTTAAAATTACGTCTAGCCTCGTGGCGGTAAAAAAATATAAATAAAATTAAAACAAAAAAACGATTATTTGCACAATATCAAGGTTTCTGTATCACCAAAACCCACATTTCCTTGGGTAAAATCTTACAATACTGTGATTCCTCTTGAGTCGGTATTCTGGATTATTACCTTCTGATTAGTAGTTTTTTTTTCCTTTAGCCATGACTTGAAGGAAAAGAAGTAGTGCAAATTCTGAAATAGTTCCGGCTGATAGCATCCGTTTTAGAGGTAGGTCCACTCTCTTTTAATGTAATGATGGCTGAATAAGCGAATTTCTCGGCGAAAACGCTGAATATGCAACTTCCTCAATTTTTCTTAAAATTAATTGTAAAACACATTATATTATATTCAGAAATAAGACACCTGTGAGGGTGAATATATCACATTTATGAAGGATAACAAGAACTCGACTTACACGTAAAGAGAGCTGGCACCTTAGGTTTTTAAGAACAAAAATATTGAAACATTGTGAGGATCACAGAGACAATTTAAAAACTTCGATTTTCTATTTTTTTCGTCAGCACAAGCTGTTTAAAATTACGTCGATCCTCGTGGCATTAAAAAAAAAAAAAAACGAACATTTGCACAATATAAAGGTTTCTCTGTCACCGAAAACCACATCTCCTTAGGTAAAATCTGAAAATACCGTGATTTCTCTTGAGACGGAATTCTGGATTATTACCTTCTGATTTATCGATTTTTTTCCCCTTAGACGTGACATCAGGGACAAGAAGTAGTGCAAATTGTGAAATAGTTCCGGCTGATAGCATAGGTTTTGGAGGCATGTCCATTCTTTTTTAATCTAATGATGGTTGAATAAGCGTATTTATCGGCGAGAACCCTGAATCTGCAACTTCCTCATGCGTCCTCAAAGTTGATTGTAAAAAACATTATATTATATTCGGAACTAAGAAGACACTTGTGAGGGTGAAAATGTCACATTTATGAAGGATAATAAGAAGTCGACTGACACTTAAAGAGAACTGGCACCTTAGGTTCTTATGATCAAAAAGTTTAAATCATTGTGAGGATCACTAACACTATTTAAAAAGATCAAATTTTTTATTTTTTTTTCTCCAGCACAAGCTCTTTAAAATTAAGTCGAGCCTCGTGACATAAAAAAAAAGCGAAAATTTGCATATATCAAGGTTTCTATTTCACCGAGAACCACATTTCCTAATGTAAAATCTTTCAATACTGTGATTCCTCTTGAGACGGAATTCTGAATAATTATATTCTGAATTGACGATTTTTTTCCCCCTTAGCCGTGACTTCAAGGACATGAAGTAGTGCAAATTGTGAACTATTTCCGGCTGAGGGCATCCGTTTTAGAGGAAAGTCCATTCTCTTTTTATCGAATGATGGCTGAATAAGCGTATATCTCGGCGAAAAAGCTGAATATACAACTTCCTCGTGAAAAAAAAACATTATATTATATTCAGAACTAAAAAGACACCTGTGAGGGTGAAAATTTCACATTTATGATAGATAACAAGAAGTCGACTGACACGTAAAGAGAGCTGGCACCTTAGGTTTTATAAGAACAAAGCTTGAAACATTGTGAGGATAACCGAGACAATTTAAAAACTTTAATTTTTTTTTCCCGGCACAAGCAGTTTAAAATTACGTTGAGCCTCGAGGCGGTAAAAAAAAAAAAAAAAAACGAATATTTGCTCAATATCAAGGTTTCTGTATCACGAAAAACAACATTTCCTTGGGTAAAATCTGTCAATACTGATTGCTCTTGAAACGGTATTCTGGATTATTACCTTCTGACTAGTTTTTTTTTTTTTTCCCGTTAGCCGTGACTTCAAGGAAAGAAGTAGTGCAAATTGTAAAATAGTTCCAGGTGATAGCATCCGTTTTCCAGGTAGGTCCATTCTCTTTTAATTTAATGATGGCTGAATAAGTGTATTTCCCGGCGAAAACGCTGAATATGCAACTTCCTCAAGTGTTCTCATAGTTGATTGTAAAACACAGATTATATTCAGAACTAAGAAGACACTTGTGAGGGGGAAAATATCACAATTATGAAGGATAACAAGAAGTCTACTGACACGTAAAGAGAGCTGGCACATTAGTTTTTAAGAACAAACAGCTTCAAACATTGTGAGGATTATCGAGACAATTTAAAAGCTTCATTTTTTTTTTTGTTCTCCAGCACAAGCAGTTTAAAATTACGTCGAGCATCGTGGAGGGGAAAAAAAAACGAAAAAAAAAAGTTTGCACAATATCAAGGCTTCTGTTTCACCCAAAACCACATTTCATTGTTTAAAACCTATAATACTGTGATTCCTCTTGAGACGGAATTCTAAATTATTAACTTATGATTTGTCGATTTGTTTTCTCCAATTCGCAGTGACTTCAAGGACAAGAAGTAGTGCAAATTATGAAATAGTTACGGCTGATAGCATCCGTTTTGGAGGTAGGTCCAGTCTCTCTTAATCTAATGACGGCTGAATGAGCGTATTTCTCGGAGAAAACGCTGAATATGCAACTTCCTCAAGTGTTCTCAAAGTTGATTGTAAAACACATTATATTCAGAACTAAGAAGAGACGTGTGAGGGTTAAAATGTCACATTTATCAAGGATAACAAGAATTCGACTGACACGTAAAGAAAGCTGGCACATTAGGTTTTTAAGAACAAAAATCTTGAAACATTGTAAGGATCACCAAGACAATTTAAAAACCTCGACTTTTTTTTTCTCCAGCACAAGCTGTTTAAAATTACGTCGAGCCTCGTGGCGTAAAAAAAAAAAAAAACGAACATTTGCGCAATAACAAGGTTTCTGTGTCACCGAAAACCACATTCCCTTAGGTAAAATCTTTCAATACTGTGATTCCTCTTGAGACTAAATTCTGGATTATTAACTTCTGATTGGTCGATTTTTTTCCCCCAATTCGCAGTGACTTCAAGGAACACAAGTAGTGCAAATTGTGAAGTAGTTCCGGCTGATAGCATCCGCTTTGGAGGTAGGTCCATTCTCTCCTAATCTAATGATGTCTAAAAAAGCCAATTTCTCGGCGAAAACGCTGAATATGCGACTTCCTCAAGTGTTCTCAGAGTTGACTAAAACACATTATATTCTGAACTAAGAAGACAATTGTGAGGGTTAAAATGTCACATTTATGAAGGATAACAAGAATTCGACTGCCACGGCAAGAGAACTGGCATCTTATGTTTTTAAGAACAAAAAGCTTGAAATATTGTGAGGATCACCGAGACAATTTAAAAACTTCGATTTTTTTTTCTCCAGCACAAGCTGTTTAAAATTACGTCGAGCCTAGTGGTGTTAAAGAAAAAAAAAACATTTGCACAATATCAAGGTTTCTGTGTCACCGAAAACCACATTTCCATATCCAAAATCTTTCAATACTGTGATTTCTCTTGAGACGTAATTCTGAATTATTACCTTCTGATTGGTCGATTTTTTTCCCCTTAGCCGTGACTTCAATGACAAGAAGTCGCGCAAATTGTGACATAGTTCCGGCGGATAGCATCCGTTTTGGAGGTACGTCCATTCTATTTTAATCTAATGATGGTTGAATAAGCGAATTTCTCGGCGAAAACGCTGAATATGCAACTTCCTCATGTGTTCTCAAAGTTGATTGTAAAAAACTTTATATTATATTCAGAACTAAGAAGACACTTGAAGGTGAAAATTTCACATTTATCAAGGATAACAAGAAGTCGACTGACACATAAAGAGAGCTAGCACCTTAGGTTTTTCAGAACAAACAGCTTGAAACATTGCGAGGATCACCGAGACAATTTAAAAACTTCGATTTTTTTTCTCCAGTTCAAGCGTTTAAAATAACGACGAGACTCGTGGCGGTAAAAAAGAAAAATAAAATTAAAATAAAACATTATTTGCACAATATCAAGGTTTCTGTATCACCAAAACCCACATTATCTTGGGTAAAATCTTTCAATACTGTGATTCCTCTTGAGACGGTATTCTGGATTATTACCTTCTGATTTGTAGTTTTTTTTTTCCTTTGGCCCTGACTTGAAGGAAAAGAAGTAGTGCAAATTCTGAAATAGTTCCGGCTGATTGCATCCGTTTTAGAGGTAGGTCCAATCTCTTTTAATCTAATGATGGCTGAATAAGCATATTTCTCTGCGATAACGCTGAATTTGCAACTTCCTCAAGTGTTCTCAAAGTTGATTGTAAAACACATTATATTATATTCAGAACTAAGACACCTGTGAGGGTGAATATATCACATTTATGAAGGATAACAAGAATTCCACTGACACGTAAATAGAGCTGGCACCTTAGGTTTTTAAGAACAAAAAGCTTGAAACATTTTGAGGATCAACGACACAATTTAAAAACTTCGAAATTTTTATTTTGTTTTCTCCAGCACAAGCTGTTTAAAATTACGTCGAGGGTCGTGGCGTAAAAAAAAAAAAAAAAAAACTTTTCCATAATATCAAGGTTTCTATTTCACCGAGAACCACATTTCTAAGATGCAATCTTTCAATTCTGTGATTCATATTGAGACGGAATTCTGGATTATTACATTCTGATTTGTCGATTTTTTTTCCCCGTTAGCCGTGACTTCAAGGACAAGAAGTAGTGCAAATTGTGAAATAGTTCCGGCTGATGGCATCCTTTTTTTATGGTAGGTTCATTCTCTTTTAATCTAATGAAGGCTGAATACACTTATTTCTCGGCGATAACGCTGAATATGCAACTTGCTCGTGTTCTCAAAGTTGATTGAAGAAAACGATATATTATATTCAGAACTAAGAAGACACTTCTGAGGGTGAAACTTTCACATTTATGAAGGATAACAAGAAGTCGACTGACATGTAAAGAGAGCTGGCACCTTAGGTTTTTAAGAACAAAGCCTGAAACATTGTGAGGATTACCGAGACAATTTAAAAACTTCGTTTTTTTTTCCCCAGCACAAGCAGTTTAAAATTACGTCGAGCCTTGTGGCGGTAGAAAAAAAAATTAAAAAAACGAATATTTGCTCAATATCAAGGTTTCTGTATCACGAAAAACAACATTTCCTTGGGTAAAATCTTTCAATACTGATTCCTCTTGAGACGGAAATCTGGATTATTACCTTTTGGTTATAATACTGTGATTCCTCTTGAGACGGAATTCTAGATTATTAACTTATGATTTGTCGATTTTTTTTTTTTCCAATTCGCAGTGACTTCAAGGACAAGAAGTAGTGCAAACTGTGAAATAGTTCCGGCTGATAGCATCCGTTTTGGAGATAGGTCCATTCTCTGATAATCTAATGATGTTTAAAAAAAAAAAAAGCTAATTTCTCGGCAAAAACGCTGAATATGCAACTTCCTCAAGTGTTCTCAAAGTTGACTAAAACACATTATATTCAGAACTAAGAAGACACTTGTGATGGTAAAAATGTCACATTTATGAAGGATAACAAGAATTCGACTGACACGTAAAGAGAGCAGGCACCTTAGGATTTTAAGAACAAAAAGCTTGAAATATTGTGAGGATTACCGGGACAATTTAAAAACATCGATTTTTTTTTTCTCCAGCACAAGCTGCTTAAAATTACGTCGATCATCGTGGCGTTAAATAAAAAAAAAAAAACGAACATTTGCACAATATCAAGGTTCCTGTGTCACCGAAAACACATTTCCTTAGGTATAATCTTTCAATACTCCGATTTCTCTTGAGACGGAATTCTGGATTATTACCTTCTGATTTGTCGATTTTTTTTCCCCTTAGCCGTTGATTTCAAGAAGGACAAGATGTCGTGCAAATTGTGAAATAGTTCGGGCTGATAGCATCCGTTTTGGAGGTAGGTCCATTCTAATTTAATCTAATGATGGCTGAATAAACTAATTTCTCGGAGAAAACGCTGAATATGCAACTTCCCCATATGTTCTCAAAGCTGATTGTAAAAAACATTATATTCTATTCAGAAATAAGAAGACACTTGAGGGTGAAAATTTCACATTTATGAAGGATAACAATAAGTCGACTTACACATAAAGTTTTTAAGAACAAACTGCTGTAAACATTGTGAGGATCACCAAGACAATTTAAAAACTTGTTTTTTTTTTTCTCCAGCACAAGCTTTTAATATTACGTCGAGCCTCGTGGCGGAAAAAAAAAATAAAAGAAAAGAAATGATTATTTGCACAATATCAAGGTTTCTATGTCACCAAAAACCTCATTTCCTTGGGTAAAATCTTTCAAATCTGTGATTCCTCTTGACACGGTATTCTGGATTATTACCTTCTGATTTGTAGTTTTTTTTTTTTTTTGCCGTGACTTGAAGGAAAAGAATTAGTGCAAAATCTGAAATAGTTCCGGCTGATAGCATCCGTTTTAAAGGTAGGCCCATTCTCTTTTAATCTAATGATGGTTGAATAAGCGTATTTCTCGGCGATAACGCTGAATTTGCAACTTCCTCAAGTGTTCTCAAAGTTCATTTCAAAACACATTATATTATATTCAGAACTAAGAAGACACCTGTAAGGGAGAAAATATCACATTTATGAAGGATAACAAGAAGTCGACAGACACATAAAGAGAG
>JAGKTI010012931.1:8272-23824 GCA_018397915.1 Birgus latro
ATATATAAGGAAGATGAATACTAGTGCTGGGATGAACATCTTGTTTATTTGTCGGAACGTTTCGGCTTTAGCCATCATCTGCCTAAAAAAAAATTGGTATCGATTTACCAAAGAGAATAAAAAAACTAATTATTTATATTTCTCAATCAAGTGGACAGCATCAGAACAAGCATGAATATTTTTTTATTTTATTTTTGTCATTTGATGGATGGATGGCATTAGTCACTGGATAACAGAAAGCAATGTATGCTTCCATGCCCGAGAGAATAACCTCCATAATGCACAAGGCACATTCAGATGGCTCTCGACCACGGAAGCAATAATCATTCCTTGGAAAATTAAAATAGTACTACCTGGGGATCTTCCAATCAGCAACTCCAAAGTATAACACTTGCTACTTCTTGGGAGGGTCAACAGGCCTTACTGGACCAATAGGACAGGTTAAGGTGATAGGTTTGTGATCGGAGGAGCCCAACAGAGAGAAAGATAAACAGCATAAACAGAGGGATTAGTTGTAGGGAAAAAGGTTATGTATATAGCTATATTCAGCCACTATCAGTACCAAAATGTTCTTCAAAAGCAATGCAGTACCGGTAATACTCTGTAGAAGAAATGTTGAAATACGAGGTCTGTGAAAAAGAAACCAAGCGTTTTAAATACTGCACCAACTAGCTGGCACAGCGTGATCATGATGGGAGCAGTGTGTACTGGCGACTTTGAGCTTTAGTCTAACACTTGCTGCATCAAACCACATCACTTAGTCATTCACATACATGTGTTTGAGTTAACATGTGTCTAGTGCACTCGGTGATTTGTTCCAAGCTGAACAATGAAGGACATTGAAGAGAAAAGTGGGAAAAACTTTTCCTTTCTGAAAAATGTTATAACAAGAGATGAAATGTGGGTGTACAGCTACAATGTCAAAGCACAAAGGTAGTGTAGCAGTGGGTTGGAACACTGTCATCGTGACCAAAAAAAGCACGTCAGAGTTGCTCAAATGCGAAGTTGGTGTTGATCATCTTTTTTGTATTGGAAGGGCATCGTTCATCACGAGTTTGTTTCATGTGGTCTGACAGTCAATAAAGTTTTACCTGAACATCCTGAAATGTATGAGGGAGGCAGTGTGAAGGAAGAGGCCTGAAGCATATACAAACAAAACCTGGATGCTACACCATGACAATACACCTACTCATGTGTTGCTCCTTGTCCATGACTTTTGGCGAAGCACGAGATGACAATCCTACTCTGGATTTAGCCCCTGCAGACTTTTTTCTTTTGTTCTCAAAACTGAAATCCATCTTGAATGTTCGCCAATTTCAGATGGTGGAAGAGATTGAGATGAAAATTCGCCAAGTGCACTAAACACACACTCAAGCGTGTGTACCTTGATGAATAAGTGATATTGTTTGATGCAGCGAGTATTAAACTAAAGCTCAAAGTTGTCACGACATAGCTCTCCTGTAGAGATCACGCTATGCTGCCTAATTGGTGCGCATTAATAAAAATTCTACAGTGGAATCTCCTAAATCACGGCTATATGGTAATAAGCACAGGCCGAGATTTGAGAATTCGGCAAGATATATTATATAACTTATGGAGAAAATTATTTATGGGTCTGTTGTCTCAGAACAATTTCCCTGTTAACCCCAAACCTACATCAAACTGGTCACCAGCGAACACTTGACAACCTGGAAAAGATGTTAGTAAGGCATATATGATGGGAATGAACAATACTGTTAGATTCTTACCTGACTCTGACTGACAACACTGCCTGAACAGACAGGGGAGGGGGGAGGAGTTCCAAGGCTTGAGGTGGACTATGGCCTCTCAGCATGAGGTGAGTGTGTTGCTTCCTCCTCATCAACTTCCCTCACGAACCCCTCAAAGTTCACTTTGGTGACAACAGAGGTGGTGTTTTCGTCCCCCTCAGCTGTCTCCATGTCATCATTTGAGTCATCAGTTTGTTGAAATTCATTCTTAACAAAATGGGGGCAACCTTTCCATATTTTCTATTGAAATGAATTTTTCACAGATTACTTGTTATTATTTCCTGGATTACCACAGCTACTAGGCATTTATAAAAACTAACCTCTGAATGCTATAAATGGGAATTTAGAATGTCTGATACACTGACACATCAGTTGGAGTGGTGGCTGGTAAACAATGCTGCCTGTTGGAGAGTTTGTCGGAAAACACTTCCATGGGCAACCTGCCCACTTTCTCAAATACCCCCCAAATCCCCCCCCCCACCTCTTGCAGTCACAACTACGATACTTGTGTTGTATATGTACCAAAATTACTTAACCTGAGATCATGAGTTTGTTATAATATAGGTGGAATCACCATGTCCTTATGGTAAAGAATTACCTTATTCAGTCTGTAATGGTAGGCGACTCTGTCTTTCCTTTCACCATCGTCAAACCTCCTTGTTACATCTAACATTTGGATGCAAATTAATGTTGGCTTCTTCTTCTTCCACTTACTCTAAGATGTTGTAGGATTGGGAGGGTTACGATCAGCTATGGTAGTACCAGGCAGGCGGAGGAAGCATGGGGAGAAAAAATCCTCTTGTAAACCACACCGGAACCACACACTAACAACAGAGAGGAGACAATGCACCTGGGTGCCAGGGCATCAAACACACGTGTCCTTAAAGCTTGGCGTGGGAGGGATGGCTTAGTAAGTGCTATGCTTGAATGACTGGTTTAGTAATTGCCATGCTTGACTATGATTGGTTTATGCCCAGCTAGACACGTGAACTTGTAATGGTGGCACGTACTACATGAAGCATCAGAAAAGCGTCACTTCTGAGACTGCATCCGAGAATTTTGTGTAATTTCTGAGAGTTACTGATACTGCAAACTGTTGCATGAGATTGCTGCGTATCATGAATCCGCTGTTTTGGATCACGTGATTTACAAGATTCCACTGTATTTCTTTTTTAGACTGACCTCATTAGACTACTAAATAGAAGTACAGTATATTAAAAAAGAATACAGGCCGTCCTCATTATAATAATGAGAAGAACCCATCGTTAAGCTGGGGTATCGTTAATCGGGAACGTTATAACACATAATGTATGGAGCTGCGTTTGGAAGCCTCAGGATCTCCCCCACCAACTAAGTCCAAAACCCACCCAGAGTGCAAAAACAAGTTTCTGGCTCACCTAAACCCCCAAATAGCATTAAAACAAGCTAAACTAAGCCTAAAAGTAGTTTGTAACTCACGTAAACCCAAAAATAAAATCTGAAAATCATCCAAACTAAGTCTGGAAAACATCAAACTGAGTAAACTGTACCCCACCTATGACTAAAGCACATTAATCTATGTCTGAATACCGTTTATAAATCAATCTAAACACACCAAAATCAGTAAAAAAAAAATGCCTATCGGATAAAAACCCATCGGATAACTGGGGACCAGCCATCGATAGGTGGAAGGGTGATAATATTTTTACATGTGGCAACAGATCATATAGCAGGGTAAGATTGTAATACAGGTATTAATACATAGTAAATCACAAAAAACATCCTGCCATTGCAACAGATAGTGGTGTATCGCTGTGGTAGTTGTCTGGGTGCATACTGTGGAAATCATATGATGTGCCATACATTTATTTATGACCAGTTATATGATGGAATTATTATGTCAAGTGAAAACTCACTTCATAACAATTTATCGTATGCTGAGGTCGATATAACATGGTTTTAACATAGACATGGAGGGGGCATATGACCACATAACCTAAAATCTAAAAAAAAAATTACTCTTTGAGGCATGCCCTCGGTGCCCCTCAGTAGCACTATGCTATCCACTAGGGGTAGCATCCTTGCCAAACACAGTTTCCAAGTTACAAGTTTCAAAATTTCACACACAAAAAGTTATCACTGCTCTTACAATTGCACACTGCACTATTTTGCATACACTTGCACTGTCATCTGGCATTTGCAATGGTGTTTCAATGGCATTACATGCACAAAATGAAACAAAAGACAGACAATCATAGAAAAAGTAAAGTAAACACTGGGCAGCCATCTTGGCTCAATCAGCTGATTGGCAGGAATCACTATACCAAATTCACAATGATTTCGTCATTGCTATTCCAAAAATGAGTAACTTTTGTTCATCCGTTTATCAAATACCAAATACATGAATAGTGAGACCTAACTATATAGGATAAATTTCCTCTGTTTATATAGTGCAGTTTTTGGCAACCCCATTTTTGTCTTGACAGTCTGAGCCCATTGCATCTAATGATATCTCATTCTCTGGTAGTGAAACAGTTACCAGTAACTACCTCAGAGATCTTCTTCTTCTTGTGGGTTTAAGGGACATGGCCAAAACAATGGCCCAATGTCCTTCCAATGCAGACAGATTAGGGCCGCACGTTATATGTGGGAGTCAAAAAAGTACTGCACAACACGTTGCCAAAACTGAGGGTCTGAGGGTCCCACTGCCCCCTCCCAGGAAGATGTGAAAACATAAGTTAAAAACTCCCAGAGATGCCAGACAATCTTAACAGTGTGCAAAGGGAATGGAACCTAGGGCACCAGAGCAAGTAGTGTTCTGTAGTTTCTTCAACCTAGGGACACCATCACCACCAAGGGTGCAATATCATACCCAAACAATACAGGTAACTTGTAAGGCCTGTGTGGCCCAATTGTAACCTGGTAATGGCAACATCAACATCCCAACAAGGATGGCAAGCCTAAGGGTGTGCAGAGGAGTCAGAGTAAAAACGCCCCAGCTGGGATGCAGTGAGGTTGGTCGCAAGGTCTGCATTCCAATATGACATGCAGGCATTGTGTGCAAGTTTATGGAATGAAGTGGTATCAGGTGCCACATATACCAATGGGTTGGAGGTCAGTGCCCGCCTTGCTGCTGCATCTGCAATTTCACTGCCATGGATGCCTACACGTAAGGTACTCCACTGAAGGTGGAAGTGCCAGGAAGGAGTAGCAAGAAGAAGGAGGTGCTCCAAAATAGCATGGACAAGCCTGACATAAGTCAATGGACAATCTGAGAGAGGAGGGTAAGTGAAGACTGGAAGTCTGTATATAAAACTACCAGTTGGGGGTGGAGGATGGTCCATACAAACTCGACGGCCTGGAGAATGGCTAAGAGTTCTATGGTCAGAACATCATATCGTCCACTGAATGTCCCAGCTTGGCATATGGAAAGGTCCTCAAAGTAGGCTGCCAAGGCAAAGAAAAATAGGGGAGAGTGGGATCCATCTGTGTAAATTCTGAAGGAGTCCTTATGAAAATAGGAGTCCATGCTATAGCAGAGCTGCTGTGCCAAGACTGCATCTGCTGACTTCAGGAATGTCATTGGGAGACAAGGGGGGATAAATGGTGACAAATCCATCCATGGGGGGACAGGGGATAGGGGCCACTGGGGCAGGCCTGGGGAGGTCGAGGGATAGAGTATGGCAAGCTTGGATGCTGGGAAGAGTGAACGGTAACTGCATTCATGGCCAGTCTGGGGGCTGACGGAAGGCTGTGGGGAGGCAGTAGAGGGATGAGACCGGGTAGCTCAAGGGAAGGACAGAAAAGCAGTGGAGAACCCTACAGACCAACTCCATGTGACAGATGGAGAGGGGCATCATCCAAGACTATGTGTGAACCTGACGGCACCTAGGGTTATCCAGAGTAATGTGTTCTGGATGACATCCAGCTTTTTTAGGTGGGTCTGGGCTGCTGATCCATAAAGTGAGGAGCCATATGAAAATTTTTGCTGTGTATAAAAGCTTGATACAGACCAGCACCTCAGGGCACCCCAGAGAACCCCAGCAACACACTTCATAATGTCAAGGCACCTTGGGCATGCTGACTGAAGATATACAACGTGGGGGCCCCAGGTGAGATGGGAGCTGTCTAAATAAAGGCCCAGAAATTTGTTTCAGGTCCATAGGATGAGAGGCTCTCCAGTAAGCTGAACCCCTGGAACAGAGGAGAGCCTCAAAAAGCTGAAGCACATGAAAGCTCTCTGATGTCAATTACTTATCAATCTCCAATTAGTAGCCCAGGTGGTAAAAGAGTCCACAGCTCCTTGGAGGCAATGTTGGGCCTCCCATATGCTTAGGATGGAAACTTCGTCGGTAGAGTATATGTTAGGACACAAGCTCCAGGACAATGAGGGAGGTTGGACATTAATACTGTAGTCACTCATAAAAGTTCGTGGGGGTCCGTGTGTCTGTGGGCCGGTGCAATCTCCACCCATTTCTATAAGGCAAGTCTGTATAACGACGTGACGATGCAAACACCCATACACACGGCAGACCTGGGACTTGATGTAATAAAGTAAGAAAGGATTATGTTTGTCAATCATATGTTATCTGTAGTCATAATCAGTTCAATGTTGTATGATATGAAGGTTAGAGCCCTTTCGATGTCTCAGTTTTCATTATGCAAGCGAGCAGTGACGACGGTAGTGCAGGACAAGATATTGCGATCTGACATATGGTATTTATATAAAGAGTAATTGGTGGACATCAAATGACTGCACAGTGAAGATTTCGTATGTGTGGCACATATGTTATTTCATTTCTATATTAACAAATGGCTTTAACCTCAAATACCATAGCAGAGGAGACTGCCAGGAGTATCTGCTGGTGACAGTATGTCTGGTGGATATGACAGTCAAATTGGAGGAGGACATCAGATGTCCCCCTCCCAGGGCAGAATCCACAATGAACCTCAGACAGGTGGCAGTCATGCTTCTGCCACCAGGAGAGCTGACAGCACACCATCCTCTCAACCATCCTCCCGACATTGGACAACAATGCTGTCGACATGCATGAAGCAGAAGAAGGGTCCATCCCTGGTTTGGGGAAGGAGAGGAAGTGAGAGGTTTTCCAGCATGATGGGCAGATCCCCAATGCCCAGCTGTTATTAAATATATCTAGGAGAAAGACTTGATGGGGGAGGAGATGTACCAAAAACTCGTTGGGGACAAAGTTTGGGCCACACGTGTTTCTTTGGCGGCAGGGTTCGCACAGCAGAGGAAACCTCCATCTGGGTAAAGAAGGAGGCTAAGCCTGCAGGGGAGAAGGAGGAGATGGCTTCCTAAATGACTCTAAGCAACCACTGGGGATCGGAAAGTGGACCAGGGGCACCAAACTGAGATCTGAAGAAGATGCCCAAGTAGGCAGCCTTGTCCTGGAACCATACCAGAATGTTGCCCTACTTCACCACGGGATATGAGTGGGTGGCAGGATGACCCTTCATTATCCAAATAAAGGACTAAGTCTGGGATGGTGAGCTGGAGAATGAGAGGGTTGAGCAGAAAGTAAACCAGGCAGCACGCCAAACCCAATCAAGAGTACTCTTGCATTCCTCATCCCTACAGAAGTGGAGGTTTTGGTGGCTAGGACAGAGACACTTCTGCCAGGCATCCCAGGAAGATAGCCTAGCCCGGACAACCCTGGCGTAGTCCTCTGAACACCAAGGAACCATGGTGGTGCCCTGGGGATGCGCTGAGGACCTGAAGAGGGCCGCCTTACTCGCTGTGACCACAGAGGAAGTGAAGGCGCCACATGGTCATCCAAAGGCACTCCAGGCAAAGATCCAGCATCATCAAGGGCTGTCATAATGGAGGACCAGGAGTCTCGTGAAAGGATCCACCATGGATGAGTCGGGGCACGGCAGAGCAGGGATAAGACAAGGACATCTAAGATAACTGGAAGGTGGTCGGACCCCAAATATGGGGCCAGAACAAACAGCTGAGCCACCAAATACAGTTCCCTACCTAAAGATCATGGGTGGAAGGCAGGCTTGAGTGAAGGTCTATGTGAGTCTGTAACCCCAATGGGGTGAGTAAAGAAAAGCGACCCATCTCCAAGAGAAACTGGAAAGCAGGGGATTCTGACCTGTCACTAGATCCCCACACCAGAAAAGAATCCCAAAGGGGGTGTCTGGCATTAAAATCACCCAGGAGGAGGCAGGGTGAAGGGAGCTTGTCTTGGTGGGATTGGAGTTCTTCTAGGCCAACGTTTTTCCAAGGGCTGCAGCAAATTGCCACAGTGATCCAACCCATCACCAGGGAAAGGCGGACAGCATAAACTTCCAGGACCCCCCCTAGGGGGCTGGGTCAGTGGCAGAACTGTGCTTTTTTTTTTTTTTTATGTGTCCGACTCTGGGCATAGGCTTCCCAGCCTGCTATCAAGGCCCAGCCGTCCTCCATACACCTCTACATGTCACCACTTCGGCGCTTAACACCCACCGTCCATATTGAATACATGCTAGGGCTGTCTCATACAGGACTGGTGTATTAGTATTAGTGGGGTTATTTTTACGACATGTCGGCGGGTCTTCTGGTAGATCAGTAAAGCCTGATTTAATGAAATTCAAATCCTTAAAACTGTTCCCTGCCTCAGCGAGGATTCGAACCTGGGTCCCACGGGACTGCAAGCCAACTCTCTACCGATCGAGCTACCACCTTTGGCACGTCTTCCCTGACCGCAACAGCTACACTGCTCCCAACACCCTCACAATCAGCCTGATGAATGGTAAAACCCCGATGTGACAGACGGAGATGAGGGGAAAGCCAAGTTTTGTAAAGACCAATAACACTTAAGACGGGGTCCGCTACCGTCTGTTTAAAATCAGAAGTTTTCCAAAGAAAGGATCTGGCATTCCAAAGGAGAAATCTGTGAAGAGACTGAGAGGCTATCACTGAGAAGAGAGGAAGGAGAGCAGAGAGCAAGAGGCTGACACAGATGTTATGAAAGACTGTCCATTTCTATGCAAGGACAGGGCTACAAGCAGGAGGTCCACAAAGGATTCTGAGGAATGGGCACCTGAGGGAATGGCTTGTGGGATGGCTAGAGAGGTTGTTCTTGGAGCCGGTCGAGCTGGAGGAGCAGGTGTGTTCCTAGGTGTGCAGCCTTTCACAGGAGGGCGCCTCAGTTGGGGCAGGGACGGTTGTAGTAACTAGTGAGGCTGAACTGAGTTTTATAAGTCACAGCAAGGTATCAGGCTGGGTGGAAGGACCTGAGGGTCACAAGCAGCACGAGAAAGAGATGTTTGTGTTGGACGGGAATTATGACATCGAGGCTTGGGAGACGGGGCAGGATGAAAAAGTACAGCTGACTGAGAGGTTGGATGGGAGGACACTGCAACTGTGCATTCCACTTCACTGGGTTCTGCTACAGAGTCATCAGTAGAAACTTCAGCTAAGTCATTTAAAGTTGTAAACTGGTTGGAAACTATCGTTGCATATGGGTCCCTTCTGGACAGGTCAGGATGTCTGACTAGGACCAGTAGGCATTGTCAAGGGGATAGACCTACGAGGAAAGTGTCCGGAGGGATTGAGGGCATGCTGATGGGTGCTGACATCAGACAAGGTCGATGGGTTGGCTCTGGCAGTATCATGGATGGCTAGTGCTTGCTAATAAACTGGACAAGTGCAGGAGACAACTGAGCGTGCACCACACAGAAAAAACAGTAGGGATCACTGGAGCACTGACCACCCGCTGGGGACTTGCAAGGATGGAACCTACTAAACCTAGAGCACCTGACTTTGTTTCTGCATGAAACTGTCCCATGCCTGAAGCAAAGGAACAAGTGGCACCTCAGGATGGGAATAAAATAAGTCTCCACAGTGCAGCAGGAGTGGCCAAAGAGAACCTGCTCAGGCAAAGTGACCTTGAATTTGAGTCTAACCACCTTGGCTGCCACTGCAGCCTCACCCCATGAGGGCAGACCGTGAGGTGGGTGACCTCCACTAGATCGGAAGAACAGTTGCCACGACAACAAAGGTGACTTAAAAGTTCCTCCTCCATGACATATGGAGCAACTGGCCCAATTTCCCCAAAGGAAAGCTTGCAATTAGCAGGTGTGCAGGCCACCCAGCACTTCATAGGCCAGTCCTCCAGCTGGGTGAGCAACTCTGGCAGCAGTCATCTTGGCCACATCACCTGCATACACACAAAATCTGATGGCTGATCCCTTTCCCAAGACCCTAAGTGAACCTTCTATACAACATTTACTTAATGGAGACCCACTGATGGCATCTGACAACCTGTGGGGATTAATAAAAACAGGAGTGCTGTCGACCAACCTTGCTATGTAAAAAAGGTTCCGTCCTCTACTGGTGATATTGTAGTCAGGGGAGGACGGCCGAATACATTTCTCGGTGGCTACACACTCTCCACTAATGGTGGAATTCATCCTCACTTTTTTTCCTAGCGGCAGAGGTGGGGTCCATCTGGATATCCTGAGAGGCGAGGCCAGTCATGGAAGATTCCATGACAGGCCTAACACCTTACCCATAATTAACAGCCAGGAACAACTACTGCATTCTACACGACATTATTATGATACCAACTCTAATGTATGGACGTGAAGCTTGGACCCTGTTGGAGGGACAGAAGTCAAGAGTAAGAGCAGTGGAGCAGTGAAACTGAGCTATTTGAGAGGAGCATGTGGAGTCACATGGAGAGACAGACTGACAAATAAGGAAGTGAAGGAGTGTTGTGGTGTGGACGTGGATGCGATAGGAAGTGTTGGGAGAAACACATTAAGGTGGTTTGGCCATGTGGAGAGGATAGAGTGAAAGACTGATGAGGAGAGTGTGTGTGAGTGAGGTGGAGGCCAAGGATGAGATGGAGGGATTGAGTGGAGAGGTATACGAGAGAGGGGGGTGTGAGTTGGGAGCAGGCCAGTGAAATGGTGGGGGACAGAGCGACATGGAGGTGATTTGTTTGAGGCCACCCCTTACGGGATTAAGGCATCTGGCAATAGATAGATAGATAGACTCTATATTTGCTGGTAGTGACGTTACAAAACTGCAATGGGTTATGCACCCAAAAGCAAGACGGTTCTCGACATGGCCAAGAGGCACATGTCCGACAGCGACCAGGTCTAGGCAGCGTCTTCCCCTACTTCAGAGATAATCTCAAAAACTTCTAGTTTTTGTTCTCAAAAACTTCTGGTTTTTGCTGTTGAGTAACTCTGATCTGTCTGGCCAAGCAGATCCATCAACTGTAGGCAAGTAACTACCCCTCCAGGGCCATCCCATGCAGTAAACTGATGTTCCACTGCAACAATGCCTCACAAAAATGAGGTGTAGGGAAAAGTGGTGGTTTGGTTTCCAGGACACTGCATCTACTTCTCCACTCTGTTAACCCTTTAACAGGGGGTTGCCGGAGGCGTGCCGTGCCCATCCCGCAGGGCAAATCCGCGCTCTGACTGACTTTAAAATATTTGCCAAAAATCAGTTATTAGTCCTACAATATTATAATTACATATGCATATGGCACATACCTTCAGCTTTCTCCTGGGATGTTTTTTTAGCACTCGTCAACTACCATAGGACTTGTGGAGACTTCTGAAGTTGGGTAACTAAGTCTCCACTTTACACTTCCCGACATCCCGTGATATGAATACCACTGCCTCATATTATCACTAGAAACACTATTCAATGATTTCAATGATTTCCAAGTAGTTTAGAATCCATACTAAAAAAAAAAAAAAAACTGTGAAAGCAATGTAAAATACGAGCGTGTACAAGCCTCCCACTCGTGCTAATTCACCGCTGGCATTCTGTCATTTCTTACGCATATACACACTCACACTTTATTATTTCTAGTACTTTATTACACTTATATATATCTACAGTCCTTTACCGCTTCCCACATGATGTTTAATAGGGGTAGAGGTCACAGGGCCTTTTATAATGGGTGCAAAAGCGGCAGAAATGGAGGGGCGCGACTGCGACATCCTTACATGCTGAAAGACGAGAGTGAATTGAATGTAGTGTACGTATCTTGGTAGCCAAGAGTTGAAAATGTCAGCTGCTAATGAATATGCTAGTCGTAGGAAATCTAGACAATACATAATAAATTAGGTAGTTTCAGGTGAATATAAATATCACTCAGGCTTCTCCCTTCCTTTCTCATATACATTTATATTACGAGAATAGCTCATACGGGAAAAAAAGCAGGGGAAATTAGCAAACAAGTGCAGGTTGGATGTTGCCAAGTGATAATAATTAGCCAATTCCAGGTGTGTGGCAATATCAATTACCTTATTTTTATATATACAGTAATACAGTATATATTATTTGGTATAAGAATAGGGCACAGAGCTCATTTCAATGGATGAAATCAGTGGAAAAATCCGAGGAAGATTTGCGTAGCGCAGAGCAGCTGAGCAGACGATACGAGAGGGTAATGGAGGGGAGGTAGGGAGGGGTCTTGAATGGGAGAAAATGGCTAAATTGTCAACAATGGATGGGAGTACTGATGACATTAGCAGCTCTGACTATTGTTGGACATTGGCAGTGCTTATAGATGATACAAGTCACCACCTGAAAGCCCGGGCGAATTCAAAACAACACAAAATAACAAAAGTGACGCCCCACGGTATGATCCATTGCACCCGAGCATCACGGAAGTGACGACCCGCAGTTAAGGGGTTAACAGGGGTACCACTGTAGACTCCACATCACCCCATTATAGTATTTGGTTATATGGTTATCACCCAGACTTGTTAGTGGTTTCCTGGGTTACAGGAAACCATTAGGGTTGCACTTAGTGTGAGCCACCTGCAGAGGAAAGAATAGTTATAAAATGATAACGAAGATGGGAGAATTATGAAGAAAGGATAGCAGAAACAGAAAAAGAATGATAAAAGTGAAGAAAGAAAGACACAGGCAGCACTACATCAAGTGTAGTAACTACAGTATATGCTACTTAAGCATTATAAAACTTGGATACAGGGTATTACACTAGAATACAATAATAATCACTATGTTAATACTATATAATGTAATTATTATGTAGTTATGGTACATCTATAATGGTCACTGTGCTGTAATGAACTGCATCAAAGCCATTTTGGGTATAAAAATAATGTAGACGTCTCTCATAGATATGAGATACTGGTACAGTAAAATGAGGGCTGCATGACTTTGGTCTATATTTCATGGGCTTCTACTTTTGCCTAACTATACCTTTATATAATAAGTCAAGGCTGCAAGAAGAAGTTAAAAGTACTTCTTATATTATACTTACTTTGTACAGTGGTACTTAGAATCTTGTATGCAGGATGCGCAGGTTGGATGGCAGGACACACATTCTCGGCCAGTACTAAACTTGCCCTCAGCACATTTCTCCACACATTCCCCATTCTGTAGCTGGTGATTTTTCCCACATGCCAGGCAAAAATAAGGAGATCCAAGGAGGCAAATCAAGCACGATTTGGGGCATGGTATAGGTTGGCAAGCTGGACAACATTCACCAGCAGGACTGAGATTAGCAGCTACTGTGCCAGAAGGGCAAACAGGGCAGGAAGTTGTGTAACAGGTCACCACACCATCATCACATGAACAAACCTCACATTCACCATGGTTCCAAACATCACCATTCTGTTAACATAAAATTACATCCATCAATAATCCATCAGCAGCTCAAAAAGTTCGGTGTGAGGAAATACCGAATCAACACTTGGAAATTATATTTTTATCACCATATAGGTTCATACACACCTAATTATCTGAAAGCCAGTAAAAATTTATGTTTAATTTAACTTTTAATAAAAATCAGAATTCAGAGCTAAAACATGATAAAGGTAGCGGGTCTCCCCCCTCCCTTTTTTTATGTGTCCGACTCTGGGCAAAGGCTTCAGAGCCTATCCCAAGGCCCAGTATTCCTCCTACACACTCCCACATGTCACCACTTTGGCACTAACACACACCATCCATAATGAATACATGCTAGGGCTGTCTCATGCAGGACTGGTGTACTGGTATTAGCAGGGGTATTTTTACGAAATGTTGGCAGGTCTTCAGGTAGATCAGTAGAGTCTGCTTTTATGAAATTCAAATCCTTAAATTGTTCCCTGCCCCAGCCAGAATTCCATCCTGGGTCCATTATGACTGCAGGCCCCCTCTCTACTGATCCAGCCACTGCCTTGCCAACATACCTTAATGGACTTCTGTTTTGCATAAATATTGCAAACAAATGTACTCCCAGTTTGCATATTAAATCAATATTTACACAAAGTAGAAGTTTGTCAAGGCAAGTTGTCAAGCAAAAGGCAAAACACTTACGCTAACATTAGCAATTTTTTTCTCGGAATCCTGATTTTTAAAAGTCAAATTCAACACAAAATTTTTACCTGATTTCAGATAATTAAGTGTGTATGAACCTAAATAGTGACAGAAATGATAATACTTTCCAATTAAAAGTGTATATTTGCGGCCAATTCGGTAAATGACCGCCGATTCGGTATTTCGTCGCACCCCATAAAGTTTTAGAGTAATATTGGAAATTATGAAAACTGTACAGTATCATACACTACCTTAACTAAGCTACAATGTATGTACCTACTATAAGAGAAATGGAGGTACTGTACTATATGTATATGAATTTATAAATGACAGGACTGAATCTGTGAGCCTGACCTGGTGCATCACTTCCTCATGGATGCATAAATTGTGGTTGTTGACACACTGTGGGCAGCATGCACCAGGTATAGTAACTAGTTCTTGTCCAGGACCACATGCCTCAATCTGTTGACTGCATTCCACCTGAAACATATTACAGTACAGTCAGATCTCCTACTTACAAAGGACTGACTTACGAAAAATCCGCAAATACAAAAAAAATTGTGTGTGTGTGTGTGTGTGTGTGCGTGTGTGTGTGTAAAGTGAGTCAGTCACAGCAAGGAAGGACTGGGTCAGGTGAAGACACTGACAAGTAGGTGAGGTGATAATTGCGGTTCAGGGAAGGGTTGGGGATAAGTGGAGGAAGGGTGACAATGGGCTTTAACCCCTACACCGCGGGGTCGTCGGAGGTTTTCCGTGTCATTCCCGCAGGGATATTCCCGCTCCAACTGACTTTTTAAAAATATTTGCCAAAAAACAGTTATCAGTCCTACAATATTATAATTACATATGGTACATACCTTCAGCTTTCTCCTGGGATGTTTTTTTAGCACTTGTCAACTACCATAGGACTTGTGGAGACTTCTGAAGTTGGGTAACTAAGTCTCCACTTTACACTTCCCGACATCCCCTAATCTGAATATCACTGCCAGATATTATCACTAGAAATACTATTCAATGATTTCCAAGTAGTTTGGAATCCATACTAAAAAAAAAAAAAAAAAACTATGAAAACAATGTAAAATACGAGCGCATACGAGCCTCCCACTCCCGCTAATTCGCTGCCTGTGTTCTGTCATTTCTTACTCTTAAACTTGTATATATCGACAGTCCTTTACTGCTTCCCACACGATGTTTAGTAGGGGTAGAGGTCACAGGGCCTTTTATAATAGACACAAAAGCAGCAAATGTGGACAAGCGTCATTTCACTGAGAAGGACGGGAGCAAACTGGCTGTATCTCGGTAGCAAAGAGTTGAAAATGTCAGTTGCTAATGTATATGCGCAGAAATAAGTCGTAGGAAATCTAGACAATACATATAAATCAGGTAGTTCCAGGTGAACATAAATATCACTCAGGTTTCTCCCTTCCATTCTTATATACATTTATATTACGGAGTAGCTCATACGGCATATTTCACAGGGAAAAAAAGCAGGGGAAA
>JAGKTI010012932.1:0-23823 GCA_018397915.1 Birgus latro
TAGCGAAATGCTACGTGACGTACGGGCCACGTGCATGAACCTCAGTGGTGAATTGTTTCTCAAACACTGATAAATTTGGTAATGTCTCATGGCAAAAATTAAATAAAAAAATATGTACACAGTGCAGCGTGTCCTCGTAAGGGAAATTACGTGTCGTACACCTGACTTACCTCGAAGGTAGAGAAATGCTACGGACGTACGGGCCACGTGCATAAACCTCAGTGGTGAATTGCTTCCTGTACACTGATAAATTTGGTGATGTCTCTTGGATAAAAAGAAATAAAAACGTAAACAACACGAAAACAGCGCACCTCGGCCTCCTTACAAATTCGTAGGTACTAGACAGGTAGCGCTACCTTCACACTAACTCAGGTATAAGGACATGACATTTCCCTTACGAAAACACGCAGCACTGTTTATTGGATTTTCTGTTCACATGAGACATAACCAAAACAATCACTTTATGAGAAACACAGAACACTTCACCACAAAAGTACATGCACGTGGTCCGTATGTCTGGTGGCATTTCCGGCTTACTCAGGTGTACGACACGTGACTTCCCTGACGAGAAAACGCTGCACTGTTTACGCATTTTTTTTCTTTTTATTTTTCCCTCATGAGACATAACGAAATCTAGCAGTGTGTGAGAAACAGTTCATCACAAAAGTACGTGCACGTGGTCCGTATGCATATCACGTGGGATTTCGCAACATTCACGCTTACTTAGGTGTACAAGGCGACGTCTCTCCTAGGAGCACGTGGGTCACTTTCATTTTATTTTCACAGTACAGGTAACAAAACCTTTCAATTTATGAGAAACACAGTATATATCACCACTCAAAGTATATGCAGGTGTTACTTAGTTCACGTTTGATTTCGCTACCTTTCTGCTCAACTCAGGTGTTTACGTGACGACGTCGTTCTTACGACCATGTGCTCCTCTCTTTCTCTTTCCACATTACACATTACAAAATCTATCATGTTTTGAGAAATTCTGTATATTTCACCACTAAAGCTACAAGCAGGTGTGCCGTTTCTCACGTTGGATTTCACAACTTTTGTGGTAGGTCAGGTGTAAGCAGACGACGTCTTTCTTACGAGCATATTGTTCACTCTTTCTCTTTCCACATTGCAAAATCTACCATTTTTTGAGAAATTCAGTACAAATGACCACTAAAAGTACATGCAGGTGTTACTTAGTTCACGTTTGATTTTGCAACCTTTCCGCTAAACTCAGGTGTTTATGTGATGACGACCATGTGCTTCTCTCTTTCTCTTTCCAACTTATACATTACAAAATCTATCATTTTTTTTCAGAAATACAGTCTATTTCACCACTAAACGTGCATGCAGGTGTTACGTAGTTCACATTTCATTTCGCTAACTTTGCGCTACTCTCACGTGTTTAGGTGACGATGTTTTTTTCTTACCAGCACGTGGTTCACTCTTTCTCTTTCCACATTACACATTACAAAATCTATCATTTTTTGAGAAATTCTGTATATTTCACAACTAAAACTACATGCAGGTGTTCCGTTTCGCACGTTGGATTTTGGATTTCACAACCTTAGCGGTAGGTTAGGTGTAAGCGGACGACGTCTTTCTTACGAGCACGTGGTTCGCTCTTTGTCTTTCCACATTACAAAATCTACCATTTATTTGAGAAATTCAATATACATGACCACTAAAAGTACATATGATTTTGCAAACTTTCTGCTAAAATCAGGTGTTTACGTGACGACGTTGACCATGTGCTTCTCTCTTTCTCTTTCCATCTTACACATTACAAAATCTATCTTTTTTTTTTTTTCAGAAATACAGTCTATTTCACGATAGAAGTACATGCAGGCGTTACTTAGTTCACATTTCATTTTGCTACCTTTGCGCTACACTCACTTGTTTATGTGACGATGTTTTTCTTACGAGCACGTGGTTCTCTCGTTCTCTTTCCACATTACACATTACGAAATCTATCGCACACTTATAGTTCACAACAACACTACATGAACATGCTCTGTCGGTCACCTGTACAATAACTCAGGCATCGCATACGATATTTTCTGCCAGACACGTGTTGCAGTGTTTACGTTGTTCCACACAAGCATACACTGAACATATCACTATAACAATCGTACTTTATACCACACAAGAGGCATAAGACAAAATTTTTTATAATAAAATAAAATATCCCTAAACCTCCTCTATTTTCACCCCGTCATGGCAACGGCGTGCCATGACTGTATGGCATACGTGACTCAAGCCCTGGCCAATATTTTATCACTTACACTTGTTGCACTCTACTCCTTTTTATTGCACAATAACACTGACACAAATATAGCAGCATAAAACAATGATTTCACATACACCTGGGCAATTTATTCCATTCATGCCTACACCGTGTCGTAAGGCGATTTCCTGCCTCCCCCAGTATAAAGCTGCTGCACATTTCACCATATCCTTGCTCACTGGCTATTGCACAATATATTCACCTGAATCAGTGTCACTATTTCAATAGTTGAATACTCACATTTTGTGCAGGGCAGAGGAAGGGTTGTTGTAAGGACACGGCAAAAATCTTCGTTGGGCCAACGGTTGATAACTGCCAGGAACGAATCACAAACACCTATTTCCCTAATGCAAACACCAAATCTAATCACAGTATTGCCCAAAAAGTCGAAACAGGCACTATTGGTATGGTGGATGACAGAGCACGCCCGGGACAGGGGAAACAGAGGAGGATTTAAAGGGGCAGAGCCGTGCGCTATCTTCTCCCCTGACAGTCGGTGTGATACTAATCAGCCTGGCAGCGCTGTCACCTGTCACGGGTACCAGAGTTGCCAACTCATAACTTTCGACGAGAGCCAGGCAAGCTATGATGCCGCCAAAAATGATGCCGATCGGCAGAAAAACTAATTTTTGGCATAATTTTTTAGCCCTTTATGATGCATTTATCGTCATCATGCATTTGGTGGAAAGATTCATATGACGCCTAACGCGTCATCATGCACAAAAGGTTTAATGAGGCGAAAAGCCTTTGACTCCACCCTATTGAGAAGAGCTGTATATGGGGTGCCTCCCTACACATGAGAGTTGTACTCTAAACATGGACAAATAAAACCCATGTAAAAAGTCAACAACTGTGCAGGGGTAAAGAAGATATGGAGTCTGGTTAGCACACCCAATCTCTTGGAAGCAGATTTTACAAAACATGCAATATGATCTTTCCAAGATAAGTCCCAAGTGAATGAAGCCCCAACCATGTTCAAGAATGATGCAGGACTGAGCCAGATATTATTAAACATTAGTGGGTATTCCTGTGGAACATTGTGTCAGGTTCATAGGTGTAAAATCTGAGTTTTTGATGCATTAACCCGCCGAGTCCCACCGACATACGATGGACGTCACTACTTTTTTCCATGGACAAACCCACCCGACGTGCATCGTACGCCAGTCAAATACATGGCCCATCATTTGCACATTTTTCAAGATTCGCGGGTGATTTGGTAGGCATATGTGGAAGACCATCCTCTACCTGCTGTCAAGTGGGGATACTGGCTGGCCCCACCTGACCCCCTCTCCCCCCTTCCCCAACACTCGGCAATTCACCTGTTAGCAGTAACCTGGCCAGTAGACATGTTGCTCCACGGTCTCTCCAATGACGAAATTCACGGTGAAAGTGATTCCTGAGATGGAAGACAAAAAATAAAAAAGGTAGAGCAAGGAACAAACAGAAGTGATGGGGTGGTAATGATGTAAAGGAAGGTGCCATACGTGGATGTTTTTGGTGACTGAACAATGCTTCTATTGCCTATATAATTGTGTGAAAACCAATATAGTCTCGTACTACACATCATTTCGTACCAAATAAATAAATAAATACGTAATTTAAAGTGGCTTGAATTAGTTAACCCTTCCATAGTTCGTTTTCTTTGTAGCCAGGTGTCATGAGAATAAAGGAAAACGTAAGGCTGACTGACACCAGTACACCTCAAGAGGGCGATATCTCTCTGAATTTTCGATGTTACTCACGAAAAGCGGAGATTTGAGCAAAAGAAAATAAAGCTGAAAATCGGTCGGGTTCTCAGGGTGTGTTGGGTAAATAATCAGACCAGACTGAACGGGTTAAACACAAGATTATTTTGACCCTAGTCAGAGATACGAGCCAAGTTAGATATTAGGTGTGCCATAGCCTCATCCCTTGTTTGTTGAAGTAACTGCTGAGATGGACATTGCAGGAACCAAATGGAAAGATGAAGGGTGGAATGATCAGCGTACGAGTGGATAAAGTTAGATATACAGCTTAGAAGGTCATTGATGAATAATAGGAAGAGAGTTGGTGATAGGACAGAGCCCTGAGGAACACCACTGTTGATAGATCTAGGAGAAGATCGATGGCCATCTACAACAGCAGCTATAGAATGACCAGAAAGGAAGCTGTAGATGAAGTCACAGATAGAAGAATAGAAACCGTAAGAGAGCAGCTTGGAAATTAAAGATTTATGCCAGATACGATCGAAAGCCTTTGAGACGTCAAGTGCAATGACAAAGCTTTCACTAAAGTCCCAATAGGAGGATAACCAGGTGTCTGCAAGGTAGGTGACATCACCAGTGGAGCGTCCCTGATGGAACCCATACAGACGATCAGAAAGAAGATAGTGATAGGAAAGATACTTTAAAATTTTTCTATTAACCCGAGGAGTCCCAACAACGTATGGGTACATCGCAACGTTTTGTAACGGTGACACCCGACAACGTACCCATACGTTATGCAATTGCAAGGGCAGTCATCTGCACATTTTTCAAGTTTCATGGGTGATTTTTGGTACGCATATTTGGGAGACCTTCCTCTACCCGCTGTCAGGTGGGGATACTGCCTGGCCCCACATGAACCCCCCTCCCCCCCTCCCCCCCACACACCATTTTCTCAGTGAAATGCAGGAGTTAGGGGTAAGGGCTGCAGACAACACAAACACCCCAGCCCCCCTAGGACTACCGGGAGTCCGCTGCTGACACTGAGTGGCTCAGGACAGGAACGGCGCACCTGTATCCCTTCCCGACGCCCCTCTTACTCCCAGCCAATGGGAAGGTAGCAGTCACCAGTGCCTAGTCTCCGGACAAAACTCCACTCGCCAGGTAAGCGGTGGAGTTTGCTTAGGCAACTCCACGCAACACCGAGGTATTGGCCACCGTCATACCGGGAAAGGGGCAGAACCAGTCACAGTCCATTCCCCAGTTGCATCCCCACTGCAGGGATCGTGGCACAGGCCACAAACCGTGTCAGTCGGGCAGGATAGGCCACCAGTCGTCTGCTACCTGCAGTTATTCTCCCCAGAGTAAAGCCGCAGCACTGGCCACAAGTCGTGCTGGGTATGAGGTGGAACCGGCCATCGTCCTTCCCTCTGCTACTAATACTCCCTACTCCACGTTACAGGCCACAAGCCGTACTAGAGGTATAGTCCCCTGTAGGACCACGATGTCGGCCACTAGCCACATCAAGTCAGAGGCAGAGCAGGCCATAGTCCACTCTTCTCCTACAGGAGATTCTCACTCCCCACACAGAGACAGGATAGAGTGAGTCCTGAGTTCCGACGGGGCAGAGGAATCGCCGTGCCAGCCACTAGCCGTACAGGGGAGGCAGAGTAGGCCGCAGTCCGCTCCTCACCCTCTGTTCCCAGGATATCTCCCAATGGGGAAGTCCCTTGCCTGGCTCACCTTGTTTCCTGTAGCCAGGCAGGATGCATCCCCTCTCCTGCAGAGGGAGCAGCTGGGGAGGACCCTTTCGCGGAGTCTTGGCAAGGACTTACCAGAGGCCTTGCTTCTCTTCAACTCAGCCAGTGTGAGCAGCAGCTGAGGCTGAGCCCCAGCAGACGTAGCAGCCGGCGTCGGGCCCTGTCGACTTCTCCCCCAGCCCGAGGTTCCCGTGAGATGGCCCTGACGGTGACACCGCCCTCCAGCCGTTTATGGTATATCACGAACGGAGTCCTGTGCGCCCCCGCTTGTGCACTGTCATGCACTCCCCCCCCAGTGAATGAAACACCACGGTGACCAAACAGGAGAATTATATTGTATCGATCGTGTCATCACTTGATTATTAATTCTCTCCCTCCCCAGTGTAAAGGCACGCCAGTGTTAGTAAAGCCGTCCACACCGAGTCCTTTGGAAACAACACCCACAAAGTGATCGTGCCATTCCCTGGATTATTAATCCTTCCCCTCCCCAGTGTACAGGCACGTTAGTCACCGTGTGTCTAGCCATCTCTGAGTGTTTCTCTACAATACCGCAGTTCCCCCTCTCAGCACACTACAGCACGGCCAACCCCTTCCGTGATAGACTGCCAACCAGATTTGTGCCTATCAACATAGTCCAGTGCTAAACTATATTGGGAAATTGTACCGAGTGTATTTCTGTGTCCAAAGTATAAGTGTAATAGAAGTACTGTAAATACTGGGTGTATTCTACCATACTTTCCCTAAGCCGGTATAGAGACAGATTATAATTCAGTAAAACCTTGTACTAACCCATCTCCGGCCAACCCAGAATCTATTGTATCTAGTGTTGTAGTATCTGTCTCTGGGAAGATATTTGTAATACATGTGTGTAACAGTTCACTGCCTTGTTTTTGTGCCCAGTCCTTTCCTTAGAAATGCTGACCTGGCCTTGAATAAGAACCAGCTGTGAGTCTGCGTATTTGATGGGACAAGAAGTCGCCCCTCAGAAACGTGACAGGTAAAAGGTTCACCTCTCGCCTACGTGTACAAGGGACGAGTAGTCGGCCCTCAAATACGTGGCGTAACACTCAGCAATTCACCTGTTAGCAGTGACCTTGCCAGTAAAGACATGTCACACCACGGTCTCTCCAATGACGAAAATCACGGTGAAAGTGATTCTTTAGGTGGAGGACAAAGGAATAAACAAGCCAGAGGAGGAGGCAAACAGAAGTGATAAGGTTGTAATGTCGTAAAGGAAGGTGCCATATGTAGATGTGTTTGGTGAGTGAACAACGCTTATATCACCTATATTATTGTGTGAAAACCAATATACTCTTGTACTACATATAAATTTGTACCAAATAAATAAATGAATATGTAATATAAAGTGGCTTGAATTAGTTAAACCTCCCATAGTTCATTTTCTTTGAAGCCAGGTACCCTTAGGGAAAATGAAAAGGTATGGGTGCCTCTGACCTGCAGCAACATTTATAAGCTCAGTAGGGAGATTGCCCTATGAATTTTAGATGTTTCTCATCAAAAGCAGAGGTTTGAGCCCCCCCCCAAAAAAAAAATCCGAAATTGGTCGGGACTGGGGGGGGGGTCAGAGGTGGAAAATCGGTCAGGACGTGACGGGTTAAGAATAGACTTGAGAAGTTTGGAGACGCAGGATGATAAAGCAATTGGACGATAGTTAGAGGGTTGGGAATTGTCACCCTTCTTTGGTACTGGCAGAATAAGAGCAAACTCCCAGCAAGAAAGAAAGGTGCAAGTTGAAAGACAAAGGCAAAAGAGTTTCCCTAGGCAGGGTGTAAGCACAGAAGCACAGTTCTTGAGGACAACAGGATGGACCTCCATATGCCTTGTACTGAGGCCAGTGATGGCAGAAAATACATCAGCTTAAGAAATTTTAATGTCAGCCATGAGGAAGTCAGAGGGGGGAAGTGATGGAGAAACAGCGCCGGAATCGTCTAAAGTGAAATTGGAGGAGAAAGTCTGAGCGAAGAGATCTGCTTTATCAGTAGAAGAAAAAGCTACAGAGTCATCAGAGTAGAAAAAAAGGAGGGAATGATGATGAGGCAAAGTTAGAAAGGTCTTTGGCAAGGTGACAGGTGAAGTGGGAAGAATTCGAGTTGGAGAGTTGAGAGCATTAGTACCGATGAAATTATTTTTTAGCAGAGCGAAGAACAGACTAAGCATGATTCTGGGCAGAAAAATAAACAAGATGTGATTCAGTGGTTGGTTGGCTCTGGTACCTTTTATAGGCCCTCTCCTTGTTGCGGACATCATTAGAACAATCATGATTAAACCAAGGCTTTCTTGCATTAATCTTAGGATACGAGAAGGGAATGTATGCTTCCATGCCCGAGAGAATAATCTCTGTGATGCACAAGGCACACTCAGATGGCTCTCAGCCATGGAAGCAGCAATCATTCCAAGGAGAATCAAAGAAGTACTGCCTGAGGGCCTCCCAATCCGCAGCTCCAAATTGCCACAGTCAACGTTTCTTTGGGGAGTCCACAGGCCACACCGAAGTGATAGGACAGGTCAAAGTAGTAAGGTTGTGATGGGAGGAGCCCAACGGAAAGGAAAGATTAACAGCGTAAGTAGAAGGATTAGTTGTAAGGAAGGGATTCCAGTATGTTGGAGCTCTCTCCAAGGCGGTCAGGGATACGGGTAGGGTGCTGTACAAGCTGCTCTAGGTCATTAACCCCTAAACTGCGGGGTTGTGGGAGGCGGTCCTGGCACTTCCCGCCGGTGGTAATTCGCGCTCTGACTTACTTTTTTAAAATATTGGCCAAAACTAGCCTGAGTGATATAAATATCACTCAGGCTTCTCCAAAAATTTTTCATATAAATTTTTATCTTCAAAGCCCAGGCTACTTAAAAAGAAAACAGAGGCACCCAACTAACGGCCCACGGCTCGAGCCATCCCCACCGAGTGTCACGAAAGTGACGGCCCTCGGTTAAGTGGTTAAGGATAGAAAAGATGTAGGCTTGTTCACCAGGTGGATTAGTGAAAGGAGAGGAGAGCCAAAGGTGGTGGTGAACATTGAAATCTCCTAGAATGGAGATGTCAGAGAAAGGAGAAATGGAACGAATGTGTTCCATCGTAGAAGTAACACAGTCAAAGAATATTTCATGGTATTAGGAGATAAGAAAACAGTGCAGATATATTTTAGTCAGAGAATGACAGGAAAGCCAAAGTCATAGAGTAGAGAGTTCAGAAGAGTTAAGTTCAGGAATGCGAGAGCAAGATAAGTCGTTGCATGCATACACACAACAGGGTTTGCTGTCAGCTGCCTCAGACAGCTGAGTCTCCATCATGAAGAGAAGGTGAGGTTTAGAGGTGGAGAGGTGGAGTTCGACAGAAAGAAAGTTAGAGGAAAGGCCACGAATGTTGCAGAAATGAAGAAGAAGTAAGTCAGAGAGTGGATGCAGGCATCTCGCTGAGTCGTCACCGGGAGAGGGGCGGATAGCACCAATTGTCTGCATTTTTTTGTAAAACATCATACAAATTCATCCATATTTAGACTTTTAGTTATTGTTTTTCATGGGCCACGATCACCAAATTTTTCTTTCTATCATGTAGCATACCACATTGGAAAGGAGTCGACACTCGTGACAGCGTGGAGAATGAGCTCTCACATGATGCTGATAACACTCCAATAACTAGGGCTGTGATGTACACCTTATGCAGTTCAGGAAATGTTTGTTTGTACTCTTGCAAATATTTACATATGGTGTATATGGAAGCATCACTGCAGCTGGAAAATTTCCTAAGTAACATAGGTTTTGCAACAGGTATTTCATTTCTCAGACTCACATAATCAGATTCTTTGTTATTATTGGCAAGTATTTGCAAAGGGCCTAGAGAGCTGAAATCCAAAAAAGGACTTGGCACAAGGTTCTTGTTGTATAGCATGCACTATAGCTAGGTGAAGCTCGTGACTAAAGCAATGTATATATGAAACATCTCTGCCAAGCTTTTTTTGTAACAATTCTTGTACTCCACCGCTGTCCCCACTCATGACTGCTGCACCATCATAGCATTGACTGATTATATTGTTAGTACTGTAACCTCCATCTTGCAGATGGTTGAGTATTTGTGTTGTTATATACAGTACTCAGCTTTTAACTGGTTTAAGTCAAGCAAACCAATCAAAGCATTGCGAACAAACCGTATCATTATGGAAAGATTCTCCTCATTACATTTGTCAATTGTTCCATCACTCTAAATACCAAAGCCTGATGTATCTGACTGTTTATACTTACTTTTAACTTCCTGCAAAACTAAAGTAGCCAGTGTATCGATTTCCTCATTTTGTATGTCCTTTAAAGTGTACTTGGCATCTTGGGCACTGTCTTAGCTATCTCTGAAAGTTTTTTGTCCTTAGTCAAGGTATACTCATAGAGACTCAAAAAAACTTCTGTGGAGATGTCTGTTTGTCTTCACTACTATGAAACCTTTCACTGCTTCCACGTAAAGCAAGCTCAGTGACAGATAAAAACTGTATTACTTTCCCTATGCTTCTCACATAGTAGCGATTGTTCTGTATTTAAGAGACATGCTACTTTGATTGTCTCACTCTGCAGAGATGGCGGCAGCTTGGAAATGACAGTGGCTCGATGCATGCTTGTTGAATCCTTTTTCACGTTCTAATGCAACATTGCAATTTGAAAACCCTCGCTCGATAAAAAATAAATCTGTCACTTGCCACACCATATTTGCGAGAAGGGAAACAGAATTATGCATCACGTGTCACAGAGTATTATAGCCATGGTCTCAAATTGTACCAGGTTGAATTGAAAGCCCCAGCATTCTGTCCAAACATATCTTGGGGGGACGGATTTTAGTACTGGCTGTGTTGGACGATTAATTATCAATGAGATCATCTTCTGCAACGGTTGAATCTTTATATTTCCGAACTGATTTACTCGGAGAAGGACAAGCATTGTTTTCACTACAATTGGTGAACTTGTGGAAGCTGCCTCATAGCTACTGTATCTGCATCTGTGGCAGGCTTAGGTAAACGAATCGAATTTTTTTTTCCATCTATGTAACGTTACTGTACTGATAAGATGACCAATATAGTATTGTTAAGAAGCGAGATTTACCAGTTAGGTCTCGAGAAGCATCTCAATGTTCCCCGATGTTTACTGTAGATCCGGTTTCGGTACGAGTCAGAGTTGCCAGTTTGCCTGCTGTTTGTGAGCGTAGTTGTTTTGTAAGTTTTGCATTAAATTCTATGCTCTTTTCCTCTATAATGTTTTATTAACGTGATTGTTTGTTAAATTATGCAATTTAAGTTTGTATGGTAAATAATTTACAGTGTTACGTGATGTAAGAAAACTCTAGCATGTTTGATGTCTCTTTGTTAGTAACTGTTAACTGTTGCACCGTCGAGTTCGTGCTAGAATTTTCTTGATTAATGCAAGCTTATATAAGGATGAGGGTGAGACTATGGAGAGAGAGGTGGGTTTCAGTTCAGTTAGCCAGTGAAGTTCAGCCGGTGTTCAGATCAGCTTGAGAGTAGCGCAATGTCAGTACAGTCTGTATAATTTCGGTACTTGTGAATGCAGTGAAGTGTAATAACAGTGAAGTGTTGTCAAGCATTAAGTGTTAGAGCAGTTAGTAAAGTTCGTATAGCTCCAGTGCTTGTAAGAACAGTGAAAGGAAGTAAGATAGCATTAAGTGGACTTATTTGGAAAATAAAGACAGTGAACTTTAAGAAGCCAGTGTTTATTTTCGCCTCACCTGATCTAGTGTGCTGTACACCGAAAGGCAGACCACAGGAAGAACAACTCACTGGGCAACATCCTTCCTGTACTATACTACTGCTGTGGGAGCTTGTGGCAGTGTGGGACATGGACGTAACACTGGTGTCGGGAGTGTGGATAATTTCAGGGCTGCAGTGTGTGTAACTTTCGACATGGAAGCAGGAGTTGTGCAGACAAGATCCCGAGCTAAGGAAGGAAACGAGGTGTCATTGGCGACAATTTTGAAGCTGTTACAAGCACAAAGTCTACAACTACAAGACCAATTACTGGCACAAAGTGTACAACTGAAGGCACAGAGTGAACAACTAGAGGCACAACGTGAACAACAAAAAGAACAATAACAGGCCCAAAGAACAGAAAAAGCTAGGAAACGAAATCAAAGAACGATTGCAAGCACAGAACGAAAAACAGAAAGAACGGTATGATCAGCTTCAGGAGTCATTACAGAAACAACAGAGGGAAGTACAACTGAGGGTGCAGGAACAGCTAGAAGCATTCATAGGGACAATGAAGGAAGAACAGGAACAATTGAAGGAGGAGGTGTACGCTGAGCTACGGCACCAGAAGTATGAGGTAAGCAGTAATGTGACTGAGTGCAAACAGCATGTAGATGACCAGCTGAAAACAGTTAGCGAGGAAATAGTGATGGAGTGCAGACAGCATGTAGATAATCAGTTGAAGCATGTAGTTGACCATGTGAAGATAATTAGTGAGAAAAAGAAGGCGGTAGAGAAATATTGCACTACTGAACCTCAGGTCAGCGTACAGGGAGCATAGGAAAGGAATAGACAGCATATGCTGAATCTTGACGGACCCCAAGCATCACACAGGGCTGAATAATCAGAATGCAGAAGTTTTATGTACTGGCCTGAATTATGATGCCCCAATTTTCAGGCCCCAGACCAGTGAAGTACATGGCTATAATGAGTCCAATTAAAAAGAAACCTCAGGAATTTGATGGTAGAGTATCTTAGGAAGCTTACCGTGCACTGTTTGAGTTACTTGCGGATCAGAATGGCTGGGATGATAGGCAAAGGGCAATGCAGCTTGCTACTAGCCTTAAGTGTGCTGCAATGGAAATTCTGGGGCAGATGTCAGTGATGGAAAGGAACAGTTATCAGTCTCTTGTAGAGTGCTGGAGCACAGATGTGGGACCATGTACCAGACTGAGGTTTACAGAGCAAGATTCCGGAGCCGTGTACCGGCTCAAGGAGAATCCCTACAGCAACTTGCTCAAGACCTGGAGAGTATGGTATATATGGCATAACCTGGAGTTTTACCTAACATGTTGGCTATATTTCTGAGGGACCAGTTCATCGATGCTCTTGACAGTGCAGAGTTGAGAGTGCAGGTGAAGCAGGCACAACCCAGATGCATGCAAGAAGCACTTGCCAGGGCTCTAGAGTTTGAGGCCTATGTCAGCTCAAGTATGCCCACTTTTCATACAGGTCGTAGTGCAGGATTCAAGGCAAGAAAGGGGCAGGTATGTGAAATGGAAAAATTTGAAGGAAGTTGCTGGTACTGTGGGAAGCCAGAACACAGAAAAGAGGACTGCTACAAGGGGAAGAGGGAACAGGGGAAGACCGGTGAAGGTTGCTGGTTCTGCGGGATGCTGGGACACAAGGAGAATTGTCACAAATGGAAGAAGGAGCAAGAACAGAGTAGCACAGGGAAATCTTCAGTTGTTGAACATGTAGTGAGGTGGAACACTTTAGGTCTGAGTGTCCAAAGAAGAAAAAGGATGATAAGAAGGTTGCAGAAGACCAGAAAGAAGTGGAAAACTAGTGGACG
This sequence comes from Birgus latro, assembly GCA_018397915.1. Taxonomy (NCBI): domain Eukaryota; kingdom Metazoa; phylum Arthropoda; class Malacostraca; order Decapoda; family Coenobitidae; genus Birgus; species Birgus latro. Next base: position 13,281 of record JAGKTI010012932.1, read on the forward strand.
CTGCTGTGAAGGGGCAACCACCAGCCAGCTTTGCCCAAGTAGCCCCACTGCCCAGAAAATCCAAGAGAACGACAATCGACAGTGTGCAAATAGATGGATGGATTGATGGAAAGAAGTGTTCCGTGGTGATTGATTCAGCCTCAGAGCAGACTTCTGTGAGGCCTGATGTGTTATATCATTGGTATCTGCCTGAGTCATCGGAACAGATGTGTGGCGTAACTGGGCACTGTGTGGAACTGAGGGGACCCCTAGATGTCCAGATTTAATTGGCAGAGCTAGAGTTTACGTGGCCGACATGGAGGATCCTTGTCTTCTGGGTCTTGACTATCTGATGTCCATGGGGTGTGAGCTGGACTTCTGCTCCATGAAGCTGAAGGTTCAAGGAAGGTCAGTTCCCGTCACAGCAGTGAAACATACCAGTTCTGGTGGCGAGGTAAGGACGCGCTGTACTACAGTGATACCCACAAAATCAGAACTGTTGCTCCAGTGTAAGGCGAATGGGTATAGGGGTAGTGGAGCTTATATATGGATGGGGATGAGACTATAGAGAGAGAGTTGGGTTTCAGTTCAGTTAGCCGGTGAAGTTTAGCTGGTGTTCAGTTCAGTTTGAGTGTAGTACAGTGTCAGTAAAGTCTGCATACTTTCGGTACTTGTGAAAACAGTGAAGTGTAATAACAGTGAAGTGTAATAACAGTGAAGTGTTGTCAAGCATTAAGTGTAATAACAGTGAAGTATTGTCAAGCATTAAGTGTAAGAGCAGATAGTAAAGTTCGTGCTTGTGAGAACAGTGAAGTAGAGTTGGAAAGCATTAAGAGGAATTATTTGGAAAATAAAGAGAGTGAACTGTAAGAAGCCAGTGTTTATTTTCGCCTCAGCTGATCTTGTGTGCTGTACACCGAAAGGCTGACAATAGGAAGAACAACTCACTGGGCAACGTCCTTCCTGTACTGTACTACTTCTGTTGGAGCCTGTGGCAGTGTGGGACGTGGACGTAACAGTATAATACGAATGCAGTAGGATATAACAACAGCAATAAGTCTGAAGTCCCACCTAAACCCCTGCTGACAGCTGCCTCCACGCAAAATGAGTCACACATTAACAGTTGCGGACACCAAATCAACAACTTTGAGAGTTGCCATAAATTTTCATTAGTTACCAATAACAACTGTCTTTATAATTATTTAGATCTAAGACCTTTCATTAACCATTCTTAATTCATATCAAGCATAAAAAAATATTAAAGTATGGTTTGTAATTCAATTTATCATGAACATCTCTCTCTCTCTCTCTCTCTCTCTCTCTCTCTCATTTTCCTTTTCTCTGTGCTGAGAAAAAAAAAACAGCAATTCTCTGCTCATATGATTTACTCTTAGCTTAAAAAAAGAAAAAAGAAAAGGAAAAAAAGTCAGGCATTAGCTACTGTATATGGAAATACTGACTATTCTCATGACTATGAGAGAGTAAACACGGTACCTGGACCCTTGGTGGAGTGGCCAGCACATGCACCACAGAATCGGCCACGTCCTCGGACTGAAGACACTCCTGCTGCCGGTAACGCTCGCGTCCCTTAGCCTCATTTTGGAGCATCCGAGGGAAGAATTCCGTCTCTACCAAACCGGGACTAATGGACTGCATCATAATACATATTATGAAATCATATTACATGCTGATATATAGAACATGGGAATGAATGATTCAAAACTGCATAATGTATTACTTTAAAACAAATAAAGATAAACAAAAGCTTATTCTAAAGAGAGTCAAGGACAAGGGTATGGAACAGATTAACACTATTCCAGAATTACCAAGCTATGCATATGATAGAAACCTACTGAGTAACTGTTGTGTTAACCTTATCGTTCAGTTTCCTCCAGTGTTCTGTTCCAGCCAATGTCAGATGATTTTCATAAGTAGAATTTCATTTGACCTAAACAACAATGCAACAAACCTAAATGCAGAGTGGCTGAACATTAAGACACTGCTTCAAAGCCTTGCAGAAGGAACCATTCTCCGCCATAAAGACAGGTTTGATGAAGACGCGGAAAGCACACAATACCTTCTTGCAATGAAGAACAGAGTATATAACAAATGGTTGGTTCATCCTAGCTCCTTAACCTTAAAAACTGAATTCAAGAATCTCAGAAGTGAAACACGGAGAAAACTGCGTGACATGGAGAACAAATGGTGGACTTAGCAAGCAAAACAGCTGCAAAGACTGGTTGATATTAGTGACCAACATGGGTTCTGCAAGTCCATAAGAAACACTTGTGGACCAGCCAAACACAACATAATCCCTGTCCGATCAGCAGAAGGAGACTTCCTGAAAGACAAGCAAGCAAAGATGAGCACATCACTTTAATACCTTACTGAATCGAACAAACCCGGTGGAGCTCAGTATTCTCGATTACATCCCAAAGACTCCTCAAGTGGCAGATCTCGATATTCCTCCTACTCTTGCAGAAACTGTTCAGGCCATCCGATCTCTAAACAATAACAAAAGCCCTGTTGATTGTTCACCATCTGAACTATTCAAAGAGGGTGGCTAGTTACTTCACCAGCATTTCCATGATCTGATACAGACTAATTGGAACCAAGAATGATTTCCATCTGAATGGCTTACTTCGGATATAGTAACCACCTACCTGAAGAAAAGGAACCACTGACGTGGTGACTGCAGCAGAGGTATCTCCCATTTTTGTGAATGCTAGCAAAGCACTAGCCAAAATAATGTTATCCAGACTGACAAAACATTAGTCGACACTTCTCGAAACAAAATCTGAATTCGGAAAGAACAAAGCACTTATTATATGATCTTTGTTGTCAGACAGATACAAGAGAAATGCCACAAGCAGAACCGTGACTTATATATTGCATTAATCGATCTTGCAGAAGTATTTGACACTATCAACCGAGATCTTTTATGGAATGTCGTCTCAGAATTTGGAGTTCTAAACAAATTTCTTACCATCCTGAACAGCCTGCATGACAACATGAATGCTCGTGTGTGTGACCATAGATGAGGAAAAATCAGAATCCTTCAAAGTGGACACAGGAGTGAAGCAATGACTTGTCGTTGCTTCTGTCATTCTCAACGTATATTTAACTGCAGTCATCATTTTTAGTCACCATCAAATGAACCCTGATGATGGAAGAATAACTCTGTCCCACCTATATGGTAAAATATTTAATCTCAGATGTCTACAAGCACAATTAAAGACTGAAATTGCTCATTTCCTAGAACTACAATGCACTGATGACAGTGCTATCCTTGAACATACCTCAGTAGCCCCACAACAGAGTTTCACCATCGTCTCCAACAAAGACCATGCAGTGTGGCTCCGAATAAATGTCAGTAAAACAAATAACATCTCAGAGAAACAACCCAGCAGAGCCTCTTGCATTTCAGATAAACGACGAAAATGTAGAGCAGGTGGAGAATTTTACCTACCATGGAAGTGTGCTCACAGATAAATACACCATCGATACAGAAGTCTTTGCACGAATCACCTACATCTCAGCCACTTTTGGACGTCTCGAATCCAGTCTTTGAAAACAAACTGAGAATCGAAATGAAGGCATATATAGATAGATAGATAGATAGATAGAGATAGATAGATATTATTTATTTATTTATAATATATATATTTATAATAGAGCAGAGGAAGGAAAAACAAATGAGTAAAAAAAATAATCCATACACCAGAGTACTAGTGTCCTGTACTCATAAAAACAATGTAACAGTTGGACTTGAACAGCTCTGTAGGTTGAAGTTTTGGGGGAAACAACTCTGGGGATGCGAGTTCCAAAGAGATGCTGATCGGGGAAAAAAAGACTTCTGATAGGCGGAAGCTCTGCAATATAGTGGTGTGACATTTCAGTCATGAGCGCTATCAGATACCCGTGTAGCACAGGGGAAAGCATGGAGATACATTGCAATGAATGCAACTTCGTCTGAACATTTCCCATAAAAGTATGTGTAAAATAATGCAAGGGAGGCAACATTCCTTCTTACCTTCAGGGAAGGTAGTTTATTTGTAATAGCGGGGTTATTAACAATTCTAACAGCTTTGTTCTGGATTTTATCTAGTTGCTTTAGTGCAACCTCTTCACTTCCACTCCACAAGTGTGAGCAATATTCCATCTGAGAGCACACATGACTCTTATAAACTATAGCCAACTGCTCGTCAGTGAAGAAGCTACGATAATCCAAGTTTCTTTGAGGCGGTTTTAGCAAGTGATCTGACACAATAGGTCCAGATAAAGCCACTATTAAGTAAAATACCGAGAATTTCAATACTTTTGGAGGCAGGAATATTAGTATCATTAAACGTAATAAAGGAATCTGACAGTATCTGTCGATTAGTAAATTCCATATATTTGGTTTTACTAGCATTAAATGAGACAAGGTTATTTTTCGCCATTCAGTAATCCCAGATGAGCTTTGATTTATGGAGATGGCTGTACTGAGTTGTGAGTTAGAGATTAAACTTAGTGAATGGGTGTTTAAGTGAAAATGAATTGCGAAGTGTTGAGTCATCTGCATATGGATGGATGGGATTATGGGTGACAGATAAGATATCATTAATATGAATTAGGAATAGGGCTGGAGCCAGAATTGATCCTTATGACATGCCGGCATTAACTGAGTTGAAATTAGAATATACATCATCTACTTTTACTCTTATCTATCTTTCGCTGAGATATAAGGAAATCAGAGGAACAAAGGAGGTTAGTCCATAGCAAGGAAGTTTGGATAGAAGAGAACGGCGCCACACTCTGCCCAAAGCTTTAGAAATATCAAGGGCTACTGCATGAGTTTCTCCATGTTGGTCAACTGATTGATGGATGGTGTGTGTCAGGAGATAGAGTACAGTATAGCAATGGTAGATCTTTCGTGTCGAAAGCCATACTGTATATCACTAATTAAGTTATTGGATTCAAGATGTTTAACTATGTGCTTCTTCATTAAGATTTCAAATTCTTTACTGACAGAATATAATTATGATAGCTACTGGTCCGAAATCAGAAGGGGCAGAGGAACTTCCTATCTTTGGAACTGGGTGGATATTGGCCTCTTTCCAAGAATTTGTGAGTGAAGAAGTATGTAAACATAGTCTGAAAGATTTTTTTTAGAAGAGAAGCAAGCTGTGGGGGGCACCTTTTCAAAACAATTAGAGGAATTCTATCTGGGCCTGAAGCTTTGTTGACTGGTTAACTGTCTAGGATGGATTTTATGTATCTATTCTGTATTTTATCTGGAGAAATTCTGGGAGTCATGTACTGGGACGTCCTGGTTGACTTCCTCTAACACAGAACTTTTGGCAAATGTACTGGCAAGGATATCCACTTTACGACGCGGGTCATTTATAATTTTGCCATCTGAAGATTATAGTGGGGGAATGGGTGGTGACTTCTTAAAGTTATTACTGAAAGAACTGAAAGTTGACCGGAATATTCTGTCGTCATTAGGATTGCTTAGTTTTGAAGTAAGTTTGATTTAGTGTGATTTATTACTCCTTTTGTGTGGATTTTGGCAATTCTAAATTGACTGAATGATTCAGGTGTTTTTTTGCTTTTAAGTGAGAGTGTGAGAGTTATATGCTCATGACTTTTGGTCCGTTGCTCTGGCACAACTACTATTAAACCATTTTGAGCAGTCCGATCTTTTAGTGAACTGTTGACTTGGTATGAACAATTCCATAACAGCCTGTACTAAGTCATTAATGTGGGAGTGGGTAGAATTGATGTCACTAGAGAAGAAAGACTGCCATGGAAAGTCAGCAAGATAGTTTCTGAACCCATCCAGTCTGCCCTATCAAAGTGCCACTGGGTCACCCTGATGTATTAAAAAAGGGGATGTTTGGAGGAATTGACTAATAAAGCTTTCATGACATTTTGGTTGGAGGATTCAAGTGGCAACAGTACTCGTATCCTGTACTGATCTGGATTATTTGTCAGGAATAGATCCAACAGATAGGCATTATGGTAAGAATTATGTGGTATTCTGGTTGCATGCTTTACAAACTGCGTGAGATTAAACGATTCTGCAAACAGCTCACATTCTAGACTAGTATCATCAGTCGTGGCAGAGTGCAACAACCATTCTACTCTGTGTACGTTGAAATCACCCAAAACGAAAATTTCAGTGCTAAGGGTGAGGTTATGGTTATGTCGGGAAGCCAACAAGCATCCCCTCAGGCAGGTGTAAGCAGACACGCAGCTGTTGCAGGTGTGGAGGTAAATACACCTGCTGAACGTGAGTTTAGAGTGAAACACGGACAGAAGAGAGAGAGTAGAGAATTCGATGTCGATTCTGTGTATAGCTGTGGGCAATAAATATAGGGAGGTGGAATAAGGAAGGGAGGTTGAGAGGAAGAAACAAATGGAAGGGTAAATGGAAGGAGGAGAGAGAGATAGAGAGAGGAGTAATGATGGTGTTGGTTAGTTGTTTATACAGAAAAGTGTTGGCTAGGCAGTTCAGACCGTGAGAGCGTGTGCTGACTACGAAACTTTGCGGTGTGGGAACCAAGCTGACGCGGCGATTCTGCTAGGGTCTCTACGGTGGATGACGCGGGTGCCGTGTGGATGAGGGCGGTGGATGAGTGGGTGAGGCCATCACCCACCTCGCAACCATGTGACCTGCTGGTGAACATCGGCAACCCTTGAGGCCAGAAAGGGGTACGGACCTCATTTGAGACTAGAGGCAGAGCAGAGCCCTGTGTGACATCGTGGCGGGAGGACGCAGCTGGACGTAGCCTGTCGCGAGAGACGTCGCTGTGTAGCCGAGAGTGAGAGTTCCAGACGGACGTCATGCAAGCACTTCTGTTAATAGTAAGTTAAAAGTACATGCTTGTTGTAATCGCGGGTACAACCGGTGAACAGTGCTATTATATTTGTCTGTCGTCTGGGACTGGTAAAAAGGACTCCTAGTTAGAAACGGAAGGAGAAAAGACTTTACATATTTAAATGTGTTTTTCTTGCACTAATGTAATAGTGTAACTTTATATATATATAAGTGAATAAAGACAGTGCTTTATTTATAACAGCACTAGAAATTATTATGGGATTATATATATAAAATTGCTTTTAAAGCATAGAACTTTTATAAGGGCTTTGATTTATTAATATAGTGTTAGTAATAAAGTGAGCTGAGTGCGGTTTCTGGCATGGAACTTTATATGAAGTGAAATGAGGTGGGAAATACCTCATGGTTTTATAACTGCAAATATTTTATAAATACTTTTTGTAATTAAAGCCTAGAAAAGCCATATTATTCTTTCACTTCTTCCAGTTCCCAGTTCTAAGTACATGTGTGTAGTGGCGTGTAGTGAAACCACAAATCGCGCATTGCCGGTGTCTGGGTGATTTCACGCTTACGCTACCTCAGTATTAAATACAGGAGGATAATATTCCCGAGATAAATATCACAACGGCACCTAGGCAGCGGTGCGACATTTGGTGGCAGCGATGGGATAACAGTGGGATAACAGCGCTGCAACCTTTGGTAGCAGCAGTGGGAATATACTTATATTAATTGTTATTCCCAACTTTGAGTAATTAAAGGAAACAACTTAAGGGAACTGGAAGGAAGAAATAGTGAATAGTGAATATTTTTCTTTTTTTTAATTTGTTCTGTAAATGAGTGATTTTGATTGGGAGGGCGATTTAAACCCAGTTGAGGAATTACTTGATTCAGACGATTCTGACTCTGTTTCTGTTGGTTTTGGCTTTGTTTCTGACGATCCTGACACAGAAGACTCTGACAAAATGACTTCAACACTTGTTAATCCTCACCCTTCGAGTACTACTGGGGGAGATATTGCCCAATTATCTCAGCAATTATCCCAGGCCATCTCAGATAATAGTAAGAATCCCATACAACAATTGGGGGCCATGAAATATTTTTGTAGTTCAAAATTTCGCTCCTCACCGGAATATCCAGGAAAACGATTGGAGCCAGATGTTATGATTTGGTTAATTGACATAGAGATGAGGACCAATGATACTTCAAAGTGGACTACGAAGGGGAGAACGGAGGTGGCTAGGACATTTTCACTCGGTCCTGCACAAGAGTTTATGGAGATTTTAATCCGGGACTCTAATGATGACTGGGATAGTTTCAAAGGTCGTGTGAAGGACCAATATTATACTGAGGAAAGTCTAGAAACGTTACACCGGGAGTTACTTAAGGCGAAGCAGAACCCCGGGGAAATTCGACTTCACTACTTCTACAGGTTACAGAGCCTGGGGGATAGGATTGTTACATTACGTGACACTTTCCGGGAATCAGTGGATCTCATCACTGTTAATAATTTTCTGGACATGTTTCCTAGGCAGTATGTTGCACATATTCCACAGAGCAGGTACCGTAACCCAGTAGAGATAGCGAAGGATGGAGTCAAGTGGGCAGAGAAGACAAATGCGCCTCTGTCAGAAGATAAGGTATTGAAAGAAAGAAGACAGGGAACAATTGCTAGTGTGAACCCGAGTGCAGGCAGTGTTAGTGCGTCGCCTAGGCCAAAGGTTCAGCCGAACACTGGGGCGAGAAATTGTACGAGTGCGAGTGGTGGCACAGACACTCATCAAAGTTCACGCGGCAGTTCCCATGACAATAATGATTGCCGCAGGTGTGGGAATCCAGGGCACTTCGCCAAACGGTGTCGTGCGGACAGGCCCCTCCAACGGGGGAATATGATCATTTGTCACAGGAGCAGAGGAAAAGGATTAAATGTTTTCGTTGCTCCATGACGGGACATCGTCCTGAGCACTGTGCGGTCCGTGTACATAATCCTGGACAGTCAGTAGCTAGATGCAGGGAATGTCAGAGTACTAAGCATAGTACAGATCAGTGTAATTGGAAAAGGACTAAGTCACCCGAGGAAGAAAAAAAAAGCCGGACGAATCGGGTAAGGGAACTTAGTCATTGCCACAATGAGTGATGGAGTAGCGAAGTTGGCGGTGGTTAGAGGTATGTGTGGGAATTTACATTGTGAGATACTTCTGGATACAGGAGCTTGTAAATCTTTGATTAGCCAACAGACCTATGAAATTGCATCAGGGCCTGATACTGATCTCCGACCTTATCGAGGAGGTGGGTTGGTGTCTGCTAGCAGTAATGCAATGGACATATTGAGATTGATGAATTTCCAGGTAGAATTAGGTTATAGGAAATATGATCAGGAATTTGTGGTAGTGAGGGACTTACCCTCAGCCGTTTCCATAATTTTGGGAGTTGATTTCATATTCGCACATAGCCTAAGTATCACTGCCAACCCGCTATGTATAAAAGTCGGGGAAGAGGAACTTGATTTGGTGACCGAGGGAGGGAGTGTTTCTCGTGTAGAGTTCAATCCTTCCTTTGTGATAACTGAAACAGTTCCTTCATCCGAGGAAAATGAGGAAGCGGATTTTGTGACAAGTCAGTCAGTCACGAATGAGACAGACATTCTAGAACCTTACACATACGGAGCAATAACGTTAAAGACAGAATTAAGTGGGTGGGAGGTAGGAAAGTTTATGCCAAACACTGGTAGTTCGATTGCGGCAGTGTTGTGGCCCGGCATTGTAAGTCCAGTGGATAATGGGGCAACAGGGGAAGGAACATGTTTTACTGTCGCGTATGCAAATTTAACCCCTGACCGAATATTTATAGATGGAGAATTTAAGGTAGGTACTGTATCCCCTTATGAAGAAGTCAGGTGGGGAGAGGAGCAAGGGGGACAAGAGGGAGACCAGATCACTAGTGTAATGAGTGAGGATAGACTCCAGAAACTGTACACGGAAGTAGATCAGATGACCATTCCTTCATGCCGAGAAAATGAGGCATTAAAAAGGCTAATAAGGAAACACCCAAGTGTGTTTGCACTTCCCTTCTATCATCACATATGTGCGGATGGACCGGTAGTAAACCGTAGGCCATACCGTATACCGACAAAGTGGCATGATCAAGTACGTAAGCAACTTGAGGATTTACGTAGACAGGGGATTATCAGGCCTTCTCGTTCACCTTATTCTTCACCACTGGTTCCAGTAGTTAAGAAGGATGGTGGTTTGCGGATCTGCTTAGATTTTAGACATTTAAATAAGCAGATAGTTACAGATCATTACCCTTTGCCCAATACTGAGCATATTCTTTCACAGTTAGGTGAGAACAAATATTTCAGTAATTTAGACTTGAAGCAGGGTTATCACCAGATATCTTTGGATGAGGAGTCTAGGCCTCTTACTGCTTTTTCCTCACCTGAAGGGCACTGGGAGTATTGCAACCATCCGTTTGGATTAAAAGATGCACCGGCTTCTTTCCAGCGTATAATTAATGAAGTCATGATTGGTCTCACGGGAAAGATAACCCATACTTTTTTGTATGACATTCTCATTTATGGGAAGACGTTTGATGCTCATGTACATAATCTAGATGAGGTCTTGGGACGTCTTGAAGGGGCAAAGTTAACTATTAAATTGCCAAAGTGTAGTTTCTTTAAACAGGAGGTATCCTTCTTAGGTCATGTCATCACCACTGAGGGATTACGCCCTCAGCCAGAGA
>JAGKTI010012933.1:4411-23822 GCA_018397915.1 Birgus latro
GGAAAAATTTTTTATTGGCTCAAACCTTCGCTTTTGGTGAGAGGCATCGAAAATTCATAGAGAAATCGCGATCCTGTGCTTAAAACTGTTGATACAGGTGTCATGCAACCTTACGTTTTCCTTCTTTTTCAGGGTACCTGGCTGAAGAAAATGAACTATGGAAGGGTTAACTAATTCAAGCCACTTTCAATTACGTATTTATTTATGTATTTGGTACGAATTTATGTTTAGTAACAGACTGTATTGGTTTTAACACATTTATGTAGGCAATGGAAGAATTGTTCAGTCACCAAACACATTCACATGGCACCTTCCTTTATGGCATTACCACCTCATCACTTCTGTTTGTTTCTTGCTCTAGCTTCTTTTTTTTTTTTACCTCCACCTCAGGAATCACTTTCACCGTGAATTTCGTCATTGGAGAGACCGTGGGGCAACATACCATTACTGGCCAGCTTACTGATAACAGGTGAATTGCCCAGTGTGGGGGGGAGGGGGGGGATAGGTGGGGCCAGGCAGTATCCCCGCTTGACAGCAGGTAGAGGAAGGTCTCCCACATATGCCTACCAAAAATCACCAATGAAACTTGAAAATTGTGCAAATTATGACCCTTGCAATTGCGCGACGTATCCATACGTCGATGGGTGTAGCTGTGACAAAACATCGCGACATACCCATTCGTCGATGGGACTCGGCAGGTTAATGGTTCTTACCTAACTTTATCTTTACAGGAATGAGTCAGTCTCATACTGTCCCATGTATTAAACCATTTTTTATCATACATATCCATAAATTTATGAATAATTTTGGCACACTCTGTCTCATTCAGTAGTGCATTCCACTGATCAGTTACCCTATTTGGGAAACTAAATTTCCTTACATCTTTTTCACCTCTCTTTTCATGTAGTATTTTGCAGTGTCCTCTTGCTGATGCTTCCCCATGGGTTATATATTCATTTGTGTCTATTTTCTCTTTCCTTGAGATGCATTTATATAGCGTAATCATGTCTGCTCTTTTCCTTCTCTCCTGTAATGTTGGTAGATTCAATTTTTCTAGTCCTTCTCAGGAGCTTAGATTCCTTAAGCTTGGTACCCATCATGTAGCTGCCCTTTGTACTTTTTCAGTCTTATCTATCTGTTTTTTGAGATGAGGATTCCAGACTACTGATGCATACTCCAGGGTTGGTCTGATGAATGATGTTGTATTTCTCAGCATGTCTTCATTTATATACGTGAATGCTATTTTCATATTAGCAAGCAGTGTATACATGTTACGTACCTTCTCACTGATGTGGTCAGCAGGAGATAGTCTGTTATTAATAATCACTCCTAAGTCCTTCTCCCTTTCTGGTATGTCTATGTTTGATCTTCCTAACTTATAATCCTAATCTGTTTTTTTCTCACTTTTATAAAATTAATTACATGACACTTGTCCACATCAAATTCCATTTACCATTTATTCCTCCATTCATGAATTTTATTTAATTCTTCTTGTATCTCTCTATATGAAGCTGTGTTAGTAATTTTCTTTGTATGTTTGCATCATCAGCAAACATATTTAGATAGCATCCATTTCCATTGTTACTGTTTATGTCACATATATATACTGAAAAACATAATTGGTGCCAACACTGAGCCCTGCGGAACTCCGCTAGTCACTTTCCTCCATGATGAGTAATTTCCGTTTTGTGCTGTTCTCATTTCCCTTTTCCTGAGAAAATTCTGCATCCAACAATACAGATTGCCTTGGATACCTTCTTGAAGGTAGTTTCCATAAAAGTCTTTGGTGTGGTACTCTGTCACATACTTTATTGAAATCTATATAGATACTGTCCACCCATCCTTCTCTTATCTGTAATGTTTCTGTAACTCTATCATAGTAGCTTAATAGATTAGTAACACATGATTTTCCTTTTCTAAAATCGAATTGCCTTTCTGTTATCATACTTTGTTTTTCTAGATGGTTTACCCAAACTTTTCTTATCAGCTTTTCTAGTATTTTACAACACTGGGCAGTGATACTGGTTGGTAGTTGAGTGGATTCTGTATACAGTATTCTCTCTATTATTCGGACGCCCATTATACGGATCCCCCACTATTCGGACATCGTGGGCTGTCCACCCCCCAAAATGCCAAAAAAATCGAAAAAATCCGGGAAAAAATCCGATTTTTTTGGACAGCGTCAGTTTGAATTTCCCGCGTGCGCCGATCGGCTGTGTTTACGCGTGTGGCGCCTGTCTGTCCGTCCCATTTCCCACTCTGCTCTTGGCTCGTGAACACGGTCCAACAATGGCGGCCAAAGTGATTGCTTTTGTGGTGATACCCTACCTCCTGCAGGGTCTGATGCTGCTCTTTACCTTCTTCATCATGTGTGATGATAGCCCTGCCTCCTGAGAAGAGGAAGAAAGTGGTTCTGACTCTGGAGAAGAAGAGGGAAAGGTATTGGAGAAGGTGGACGCTGGGTGGCTGACATCACGGATTAGTCATGAATTCAATCTCCCTCGCTCCACCTTGTTTGATATCAAGAAGTCCCGAGACAAACTACAGCAGTACACGGCTGATTTTGCTTCGAAGACCAAATGAAACGTGGAGAGGAAGGTGATGTTTAGTCCTAAGTATGCAGACATCGACCGATCCACGCTGATTTGGTATCGACAACAACGTGCTGCTGGTGTGTTGGTACGTGGAACGGAGCTGAAAGCTGCTGCTGAGAAGTTCGCAAGGCTCCAGGACTCGTCACTAGACCACACGGGAATTTACTGTTATGTACAGTGCGGTGAAGTGATGTGATCCCAGTTATGCAAAAAAAAACGTTGTGGAAGGTGTTGAAGAGAAGTGCTGGTGATTGTCAATTGCAAAGGTGTGTGTGGTGCAATTTCTTCGTGTCAAAGTCTGAGATGATAGAGCGAGTTATACATCAGGACGGCGGCTTCTTTTTCATAAGCACCCTAACTTCATCAAAATTCCTTGTTTTGTTCTTTCCATATCATTAATCTCATGCATAAACTGTGTGCAAGATGATTTCCATAATGATTTTCATGTCTAACCTGTTTTCAGCATGCTGTAAATGTGTTAAAAAATTTCCCTAAATGTTAATCATAATTTCCTGCTTTCAATTTAATTTTTTTCATGCATGGTTTTTAAGTGCACGAGCTATGTAAAAGGTGAATGCCAGAGAATTTCATGTCCGGTCATAACCTAACCTAACCTAACCTAACCTAACCTAACCTAACCATTTTTCTGGTAACAATTTACATCATTTACTGTATTTGATGCTTCGTATCCAGTAATTTAGTGCATAAAATGTGAGAAAAGATGATTTCCATGTCCGATACTTACTTATACTATGCTGGCAAGTTCTGACCAGCTATGCCTCACTCACCTCTAAATCATCATTTTTTGGTTAAAATTCAATTAATTCATGCTTTGTGTGCATTATTTATGTGAAAAGGGACCTAAATAAGTGCTATACATGTCCGGTAGGGAGGTAGGAAGGTAGTTTTCTGATTTAGGTTAGGTTAGGGTCATGAATGACCAGTGCTGGAGCTTCAGGGCCCAACATTCGGACAAGACCACTATTCGAACATGCCTTTGGCTCTATTGTGTCGAATAGGGGAACAGTGTTTGCTTTCTTTCAAATATCAGGTAGTACACCTTGACCTAAGAAATCCTTGAATATTAAACAAAATGGTATGCTTAACTCTTCTGCACATTCCTGTAGCACCCAGCATGAAATTTCATCAGGACCATATGTTTTTCCTTTGTCTAATTGATTTAACTCTTCCTGTACTACTTTTCTGCTATTTTTATACCTGGTATTATGTGTGGGCATGCATGTTCCATATCATCTCTTTTAGTATCATTTTCTTTTGTAAAAACTGATTGGAAGTTATATTTAGTGCTTCACAAATATCTTTCTCTTATGTATCGATGATTATCTCATCCGTAATGGACTGTATTTTATCTTTGGTTTTGCTTCGGATGTAGCTGTGAAAAAGCTTAGGTTGATCACTACTTTTCTCAAACTGTCTATGAGTCTCCCTCCTTATCTTTATATAATAATTTCTTGCCTATTCATAGCAATTGTGTTTTCTGTATCTGTTCCACAGCAAACATCTTTCTTTTGATTTTTTACATTCTGTATTAAACCATTTCTTTATTTTCATTTTTGTTTCTTTTTGGACTCATATTTCATAAAAATCACAGAATTTTGTACATATTACACATTAATTTTGTCATCCAAGCTCCTTTTCCGGATCTGTTTCTAAGAAGTACTTCTTCAGGTCATGATAGTTCCCCTTTTCGTAGTTTAGACTCTTTTTGTAACTCTCATTATTGGTAGCAATGTCGTATACAATCCTGAAGCCGCAGTTTAATACTGCATAGTCGCTTTTGCCGAATGGAGAGTGATACATTATACTGTCAATATCATTTTCTTGCTGGATCATCAAGTCCTCTTTTTCTGGTGTTTTCCTTTACATGCTGTGTTAGGAAAAATTCCCGCACAAGATCCAGGAGATTTTGATCTCAATAGCATTAGTAACTTCTTACATCTAGAGTATTCCATTTAATATTTGTATTGAAATCTCCAGTTAATATAATTCTTTTAGATTTCTTTTCCATTCTATGTAGTAATGATCTTAAACTCTGAACTGTAGTTTCTGCCAGGCCTTCATGTTTACATCTTTCCCAAGTGTTTGTTTTGGGTGGCGTGTATAAATTTGCCATAGTTAATTTCCTTTTAGATGTGTTAATCTCCAATGCAATCATTTCTACTTGTGATGGTATATCTATTTTGACTTCTTTGACTTGTAGATTTTTCTTTGTTAAGATCATAATTCCTCCTCCTTTTCTTAAATTTCTGTTCTTCTCCATATATTGTAGTCCTCTAAGTTTAGGGTATCGTCTGATATCTTTGGTATTGATTTTGCTTCAGTTCGGCAAATAATATGTGGTTCCTTTCCTTTGGTTTAGTCTTTCATCTCTAATAATTTAGACACCATTCCATCTACATTTTAGTACATCAACTTAATCATCTTGTTTACATACTTGCAATAAATTGCGTCTATTACCTTTCTTCTTTTTATTCTCTGTAGGTTATGTACAACTTTCGTACCTGCAATCCAGTTACTTTATAAAAAAAAAAAAAATTACTCTTCTCTTCAAAGGAGTTCAAAGGAATACAAACAGCAACATACTTAATGGTCCTTTCGAGGCTGCTTGTTACAGAGAAGACTATCACTGTGATATCTAATTCTACAAGTTGAAGGTATGATAGTAATGCAACAAGGTTCTCCCCCACCCACCAAACCCTCTAGTCGAAGCTGGCATGAAAAAAGTGAGAAGGACCACCATGCGCATGGAAAAGCTACATGGAATTTTCATAGGAATGATTGATAAGTGGTTAACTATATTCTGTCCTATTATTTGTACACAATACAAGTGTCAATAATCTACAGATATCATAAATTACATGGTATTTCCCTGTCGTAGTTTCATCACGATCTGAGATAGAGAAAAATAGTTACATTCTGTCATGAAGGTGTTTAGCTGGGGATTTGAAGCGAGATACTTATCCAAGCGATTTTTGAATGCCACCACTGTACTGCAATCAATGACATCCCTGGGCAATTTGTTCCAAATGTTAACAACCCTGTTAAAGAAAAAATGCTTTGCTTCATTAAACTGGATATGCTTTCCAATAATCGTAAACCCATTACCTTTAGTATAATTCGAACGATCAATTACAAAGTTCTTGTCAACATCCATAATATTGATTCATTTCATAATTTTGACTACTTGAATCAGATCCCCTCATTTTCCGCGCTTTGATAGGTTAATAAATAACTTTAGCTCATTTAATCGCTGCTTGTATAATTTGTTCCTCAGTCTGTGTATCATTTTTGGTACTGATCGCTGCACTCTCTCTAATTTCTGTATGTCTTTCCTGTAACACGGTGACAAGAAATGCACACACTACTCTAGATGTGGACAAACTAAGGAATTGTACAGTGTAAGAATTATATTTTCGGATTTGAACTCAAATGATCTACCTATAGCTTTCTTTATAAAGCTTCCGTGCACTGTTTACTTGGCTTTAGATCATCTGTTACAATTATTCCTACATCCTTTTCATGGTTTACATTCATGAGTTGTGAAAGATTCATTGTATAACTAAATTTTTCATTTTTACTTCCCATATTTAGAACTTCCTCATCAGTATTAAAATCCACTTGCTATTTTTCAGCTCAGTGAAGCAGTTTATCAAAATCCCTTTGAATCAATATTCTTTGTTCTGATCTTTCCTCATTCTGTTTTTGCCTCCTCCCTCTTTTCCTTTAGTATTCCTAATTCCTCTTGAGTAGGCATCTTTTTATCCATACTTTTTAAACTTCCTCTTTTTCCACGAGTTTCTTTGCATTTTTAGTACTTACTCCACAGTGTTCACACTCTGGAAGGTTACGTTCAGGAGCCTTGACTTATTTCTCTCATATTTCCCTAGCCTTTTGTGTTCCTTTATGTCTTTATCACGGATACCCTCTGGTACTTCCTTCAGTATGCTCATTTTATTTCCCATCTCCTTGTCTCTCAAGCTTTTTATTTTTTAATATCTTCTTCATCAGTACCAGTGATTACTCTAGATTTGTTGATATCAGCTGAATCTTTGACCAATTTTTTTTTTTTAATTATTTCCTTCACTTTCTTTCTAATTCTTTTTTTTTCTTCTACTCTTGTTTCTACGTATTTCCTTACTTTCACAATTTCAGCATACATAGTTTCCACATCATCTTTTTAACTTTGCATCACGTCGTTCACCTGGGTTATCTTCTCTTCAGTATCACTGCTTTGATGTACCAGACTGCTTACTTACCTAATTGTCTCTGTATCATTTCTGAACTCCTCCATAATACTCTCATGGTTGACAACTGTACTTGCCATTTCGCCAATCTTCCTTCTAAGTGAACCCACCTCAACTGACAGTTCATCTATTGTGTTTTTTTTAATTCCTTTACAAATTTTTCATTTCCTTGCTTCAGAATGCGCAACTGTTTGTTTCTTAATTTCATCTGTTTCACTTTGAAAAGCCTTCTCCAGTTTATTCACCTTCTGTACTAGTTTGTTATATGTTTCCATTTTAACCAGTTTTTGGTAGAAATCATCATCCTGTTTTCTACCTTTATCTCCCTTTCTTAACTCCTTCCATATTTATTTTACTGAAGTTGGTGCTCATCTTGTGGTATTACTTAGAAAGATTCTACTTACAAGTATGCATCTCCTTGCTACCCGCCTGGTGATAGATGACACTCACCTGATGATGCGTCGATCAGAGGATTCTTATACTCACTGGATGAATTCTGTTATTTGGACAACACTTTTGCTTACACTTGCTCAACTGTATTAGAACACCATTTAGTTTAACCTAGTACAGAGCTTGACTCATACAAAGACACTATTTAAGTGTGGCCAGTTGTGTCCAAGGGTGGTCAGCGCGGAGCGAGGAGACAGACGTGTCTCTAGCTCTGCCAGTGTGTGTGTGTCTGTGTGTGTGCAAGCAGGGTTTATGCTGTGCTGGTTTAGCATGTTCTGTCTAACATTAGGAAAACAAACTAACCAGCAAGCAATCAGAGAGCGCACACCTCCGCCGATGCAGGATCCGGATCCGGACCCGCCCCAAAATTTAATCAGCTCTTTCTTTGTCCATGGCCCACCCTTCCATAAAATTTCAGTCAAATTTATTGAGAACTTGTGGAGATATCGTGTGGACAAACAACCAAACAGAAAGCCTCAGGTGAATACATAACATTCACTAACTTCGTTGGCAGAGGTAACAATATGTTATACTGGATAAATTTATTCTCACATGTTCCTAGGTGAATTAAGAATTTTGGTGTTGCCAAGTCCTTCGTTCTTCCTATCCGAGAATTCTGTTTACATTCCAAATCCTGTCATCCTCCCCGCATCCCATATTTACTGGCCTGTTTTTTTTTTTTTTCTCTTCACCACTGGTGGCTCAGCGAGTGACTCGACCAACTCAGGGTTCGCATGCAAGGAGAGATGGGACTAACAAAGCTGACTGTAACAAGAAGGAAGTGCTGGTGGGTGTACACATAACTGTGAGAGCATGTTGTGATGGAGCAACTGAGTACCGACATTTTCGGTATTGTCGTCAGTTTAGGTGTACAGTACGATCGAGGTCCAACAAATCCCCTTGTAGTCAGTGATGAAAACCTCCTACAATGCTTTGGAATTCCACTTCATGACGATCGTAATTTACGTGTACTTGCACCTCGAATCGCTTGACATTCAGAACAAGAACAGCCCATACACAATCAACTATTCGCGTTTCTAACACTTTTGACAATATGATTAGGGAAACCGACATGGGTGCATCTAGACAGCATCTGTTTCAGAAAGAACTTAATGTATTTGATGCAATTTATCTGACTGCATAACTTTTATTATTTACCCACAACTTTAAAAATTTCCGAAGAGACACGTCGGCTGCTGGTAAGCAAACTTTACCTCGGCTTTGCTACCTGGGGGCTCTCCTCAGCTAATGTTATTGTCTGGTTGTGGCCAGAATAATAATCTAAAGGAATAAAGAGAGAGAAGAGCAGTTGAGGAGGAAATGATAACGTAAAAGGATCAAAAGTGCAACGTTGAAAAATAGTAGAAGGAATAAAGGACAAAGGGTAATGTAGGTACACACTCCCTCACTCCCACCTGTCAGAGTTGTCAGTTCCATCTCTCCGTAAGTGGGAACCCTGAGTTGATCGAATCAATTTTCGAGAAAGCGCTGGTGAGGGACAAAGCGCAGTCAAGCGAATTTCAGGACGATGCAGGCTGTGGGAGGTAGGGAGGATGACGGGGTTTGGTCCTTGAGGATGGTAAATAGATCAAATGAATGAGTCCACTGGGTGGAACGCTCATTTGTGTACAAAGGCCAAAGGAATAACTGTAAATCTTTAATCATATTATATTGTTTTTCCTTTGACCATCAGGCGCGATTCATTGTTCCATCCTGTGGACGCCTTCACTTGATTTATAGCTCTACAGTTTTGTTTTCATCTAATAAAATGACCTCTTACATTCCTAAGAAATTGTGTTCAGAACATTGTATGATGTGGTACATAGAAAATAATAATCTGGTCGATATTAAAAGTTCCCTAATGAAAATGACGGTAGCCAGTAACAATCTGACAATATTAGAAACTTCCAGAAAAAAATGGTACCAAGTAAACAAATAATAATAGCAGCAAGAAGCATTTTGATAAAGATTAGAATTTTCAACAAAAATGATGGTAGAAAGCAAAAATTTGGTTGATTTTAAAAATTTATCTATCTATTGCCAGACGCTTTAATCCCGCAATGGGTGGCCAAAAACAAATCGCCTTCATATCACCCTGTCCCCTGTAATTTCACTGCCCTGCCCCCAGTTCAGACCCTCCTCTTTCACATACCTTTCCACTCCATCATCCACCTCATCTTCGGCCTCCCCTGCCTTTTCTCCTCTCCACTTAACTCACATTCACTCTCCTCATTAGTCTCTTGCTCCCCATCCTCTCCATATGGCC
This sequence comes from Birgus latro, assembly GCA_018397915.1. NCBI lineage: Eukaryota > Metazoa > Arthropoda > Malacostraca > Decapoda > Coenobitidae > Birgus > Birgus latro. The sequence continues at coordinate 13,987 of JAGKTI010012933.1, forward strand.
AAACCACCTCAGTGTATTTCTTCTAACGCTTTCTAACACATCCACAGCCACTCCACAATGCTCCTTCACTTCCTTATTTGTCAGTCTGTCTCTCCATGTAACTCCACATGTTTCACTCTGATAACTCATTTCCATTGCTCTGACTCTTGACTTGTGTCCTTCCAACAAGGTCCAATCTTCACTTCCATACGTTAGAGTTGGTATCACAATACTATAATGCTGCGAGTTTTTAATTTCCATTCTCACTTCCCTGTTTCACATCACTGCTTTCAAAGAAACAACCATTTTTCTTCCTCGCTGTAACCCCCAAACTTAAATCCTTACTCATCACACTACCCAAGCACTTAAATGCATTCAAATTTTCCATTTTCTCATCATCCAGCCTCACTGTACATTCAGTGATTTCATTTCTCTCGAAGACCATAACTTGACTCATCCATACATTCACCTTTAGATTCCATTTCTTATACACTCTCCCAAACTCATTCAACAAGCCCTACAGTTCTCCTTCGTCTTCACGTAACAATATAGTATCATCTGGAAACATTACAGGAAGTTTCCAAACGCTGCCCTCTCTCATTAGGGTTGCTCCATCGTCCACCGCTTCACCTTGTATATCATTTATAACTGCATCCACGTACAGGCTGAACAACAATGGTGGCATGACACATCCCTGTTTCAGTCCAACATTCAGACAGAAACATTCACTCAGTACACTAACCACATGCACTGCAGCCTTAACAACCTCATACGTAGCCTACTCTTCACGGCATTCAACAACTTTTTTTTTTTTACGTGTCTGACTCTGGGTAAAGGCTTCAGGGCCTATTCCCAAATCCCAGTAGTCCTCCTCGGGGCTCAGTAGTCCTCCTACATCTCCACATGTCACCACTTCAGCGCTAACACCCACAATCCATATTGAATACATGCTAGGGCTGACTCATACAGGACTGGTGTACTAGTATTTGCGGGGATACTTTTATGACATGTCGGCGAGTCATCTGGTAGGTCAGAAAAGTGTGCTTGTTTTTTAAAGAAATTCAGATCCTTAAACTGTTCCCTGCTCCAGCCGAGATTCGAAACTGGGTTCATTAAGACTTCAGGCCGCCTCTCTACCAATTCTGCCACAGCCTCCGTATATTATTAGTATTTTCAACATTCCTTGTCTATGCACACTTCTTTCCCTTTTCTAGAAACTTCCACTAAATATCTAAGGATGAACATCTGATCTACACAACCTCTTCCCTTCCTAAAACCACCCTGTTCATCTCCAGCTAATTAATTCCCCTGTTATTTCCCTTACTCTGTCAGTAAGTGTCCTACCCTATACAGGTACTTTGCCTATTACATTAACCCTTCGTTAGTCAGGTGGGGTGTTTTGGCACCCCAGATTTTTTTTTAAAGCTCATATTTCCTAGCCGGTACTTCGAATATTTCTCTCCGTTCCAGTACTCTCCTGATTCAGTGAGGCGAGGGAGCTTGTGGATTGGTTTAGTCCCGCCTCTGCTGTAGTGAGTTGTCCAGTTACCTCTTCAAACTAACCATTTAGATCATATTGTGATATAGATTGTTTTTTATCTTATTTTTGCATATTGTTTATCATTATACTGATTTTAAAAATCACAAAATGTATTTTCCCGTGCGTGTTTACCTGACAAGTGAGATATGAGTCCATTTGTTATTTTTTTACTGATATTATAATTAACTGTATTTTATTATTATAAATTAATAAACCACATACAAGGCATTCAATCTTTTCATTAGTGATTGCGGAGATATGATGAAGCGGCAGTATGCAATATTTTACATGTTAGGAACACTACATATATTTTTGTATTGGGGTGTTGTAACATTCCACTGGACTAACCATGTTTGAATACCCCACAGGACTAACAAAGGGTTAAGAAGACAAATGCCCCTATAGTTATCACACACTTTTTCCTCATTTCCTTTGTACAGGGAAATGATTGTACCTAACGTCCAATCCTCCGGGTCTCGACTTTCCTCCCAGTCCAATCTGCATATCTTCCATATCCATTCCACTAATATCTCTCCACCATGCATCATCATTTCACCATAGCCTCCATAAGTTCCTGGGGTTTCCCCATTTTGTCTTTCTTCATTGCTTCCACTACTTCCATCCTACTGATCTCTTCCTCCCCTCTAACAACCCTCCTTCTCCCAGCCATTCCCTGGCCTTTATGTTCGCATTACTTTTTTATTCATATTAAAAAAAAAAAAAATGATGGTAGCAAGTAAGAAACTAACAGTATTCGAAACTTCCACAAAAAATGCTGGTACCGAGTAACATTCTAACTAATCTTTTTAAAAACTTCCTCAAAAAATTATGGTATTTAGTAAGCATTTGATAAATGAAAATAATATTCAAAAAAATCATGGTAGCATTTAGCATTTTTGCAGCAAGTATCATTTTGATCAATATCTGAAATTTCAACAAAAAAACAATATAACAAGCAACAACTTGATCAATATTAATAATAAAAAAAAAAGATAATAGCAACCTACAATGTGACTATTAGAAACTTCCACAAAAAATGATGGTACCAAGAAACATTTAAATTGTTTTTTAAAGCATTCCACAAAAATCCTGGTATCAAGATGCATTTTATATACATTAAAATTTCAAACAAATGTTTATTGCACCAAGCAGCATTTTGATCAATATGAAAAGCAGAAAAAATATGATTGTATAAAGCAATAATTTGGTCAATGGTAAAAAAATTCACAAAAAATATTGATAGTAAGTAAGAATTTGACAATAATGGAAACTTCACAAAAATGATTGTATCGAGTAACATTCAAACCATTTGAAAAACTCCCATGAAAAATGATGGCAGCCAGTTGGAATTTGTTCAAAATTTAAAATAACAAAAGTTGATATTAGCAACTATTATTTTGATCACTTATACATTTTTCAAAAAAAAAAAAAAACAGCAGATAGTAATGCAGTTATCAATATTAAAAATGTCCACAAAAAATGATGGTGGCAAGTAACAGTTTCACAATGCCAGAAATTAAGAAACAAAATGATGATACCAAGTCACATTTCAATCATTTAAAGAAATTTCCACAGAATATGATGGCACACAGATAACATAAACACTGGATTGGACACTTCCCAGAATCGCTTTCCCATCGCTGCAGTAATGGTCCCAGAGTATAGCATTGTCTTCCCCCATCCCTATGTGATCTGAGGATGAATCAACCATTATGGTTGAAAATCCCACTGAGCGCAGCTTTCTTCTGATCAGTATGCTCCCTCCCTCTGGCATCACTCAATGAGTGAGCAGCTCTCAATCCGGGAGCCAATCACTGCACTTTTATGATCAGCAGACCAATCAGAGTATTCCATCCATGCACTATTAAGAATGTTTACAATCTACATTCAGTTTGGCGGCTAAGCTTACAGTAGTGAGTGTATCTTCCAGTGTTTTTACTAGTATTTACTGACTTAACGACAATAATAGCCATTATGAGTGGCATTAATGTGTCTTTGCATGAGGAAGATGAGGAGATAGGAGTTGTGGTATCAGAAACTTTCCAACGTTAGAAAAATAGCGAGGAATGTCCGAATGAAAAGGGAAAGTCGACAAAGTGAAGGTATGTAATTCTGTAAGGCATTCGTCATTCATGGCGCTGGGGAAAATGTCTCACAGCGTAAAATAGGGCCTGAATGTAATAATGGATGCTTTGAGAAGCTGACAAGGCCTGTAATTGCTGGGGTCTTGCTGACTAAAATAAACGGCATACTGTACCGACAATCACTCAGTACCCAATTACTGTACCAGTACACCCGCAAAGTCCCAGACAGTAATACTGTCAATCAAAGTATAATAATAATGAGTCACGTGTGTGTAAGAAAGCCTCCTTGAGTATCTGTGGACTAGGTGAGAAGCATGTTAGGCTGGTAACTGAAGGCACAATGTGTTCATGATCATATTAATAGTTTGCCTACACTTTCATCGGCACTGCCCTAAAAGTCAAAGAAAGTTATTATATCACCAAGCTCAGGACCTACACTAATGGTTTCCCTCCAGTAAGGCTGGACACTTTCAGCTTTGGCTATGAGACCTCATGAAAGCTAACTTTAAAACTGGTTTGGGTCAATTATGTCTTTTGTAATTTCTTAGCGATCTCTGTATTTAATGTGTACCTACTGTGCACCACATCAATGACTTGCTGACTAGTCACCAATCTGGGCCATGGGGGTTGATGCAGAAACATTGCACGAAACAGTACCAAACATTTTCATCAAATTACTTACAAAGATATTCTACTGCTGGAATAATGTAGCTTACCTGACAATAATTTTCCCAATTGTGTTTTCAGATTAAGTCTATTTTTGCTTGAATGCTCCTCAGTATGATGAAGTGTGAAGGTCACAAAGTGACGATAAGCGGCGCAAGCTAACAGGGCTGAAAGAGATTTGACATACCATGTATTGTACAATGACGTTCAATTGCTCTCACTGAAATATTTGTGTTAGATACATTTGTTTTTGTACAACAGTTATTTTTATTTGACTTCTGTTGACTACAAGCCAAGATAATGAGGACAGAATGCGAAGGATCATTTTTAGGTCTTGGGGCCATTACTACAAATCAGGGAATCAGAGTGTCCAATCCAGTGTTCATGTTATCTGTGGATGGCAGCATAGAGTACGAATTCCATTTCCTTAATTTCCACAAACAATGATTGTAGCATGAAGCATCTAAATAATTTTAAGAAAAAAAAACAATGGTGGTACTGTGATATGGTATTTATTTTCAAGATACTTCTAGTGATTCAACTAGTTGGGTAGGAAGAACGAAGGACTTGCTTACATCAAAATACTAAGTACACTGAGAAATGTTTAAGAAATAATGTATGCAGAATAACGTTTTGTCATACTTTATTTTACCAATTATCAGCACAACAGATTAATCCAGCACAACATGAACAATGCTTACACACACACACACACACACACACACACACACACACACACACACACACACACACACACACACACCTATGCATGCACACGCACACACAAACATAAACACACAACATACACATGGACTATTACATATTCCTGCACATACACAAATACACTTACATACTCACATGCAGACACATACACTTTCAGGAGCCTGTGCGCACATTTATACATACGTGAGCAAACACACACACACATACACACACACACACACACACACACACACACATACACACACATTTCTTACCACACGAGGACTGGTAAATGAAAGTCGGCCTGTCTATGGTTCCCTGTTAACTGTGTGTTAAGAAATAAATGAGGCGTCTATCTGGTATCCAACAACACTCCACGCTCTTCTCGCCTCCCCACCGCTAGGGAACAAATGTTCACCGCACGAGATGGCCCTGCATGGAAGTTACTAGTCTGTGGTTGACGGATCGGCTTGGCGAGACAGACAAAGATTAAACAACAACAACCACTCTAGTGACAGATAGTGACGATCATCATCCACTTATTTGATATAATGCTGCCTACTTCTTCATTTAGTGATGCTTTACTGAATGAAATGCGTAATGGTTTTCCTGTAAAAAAAAAATAATAATAAACGTTGGGTGATAAACATAACCAAATAGCTTGGTGATGTGGAGCCTACAATTGTGCCACTATGAACTGGGTGGAGAAACGCAAATGCAGCGTCCATCCAATATCCAAACCTCCACTCTTATCCGCGCCTTGTCAGTGCAGTGCGCTGTCCACCGCAAAGGAACATGATTTCACTGCACAGGCCAGCCATGCAGGGACAACTGCTTGATTGCAGTTGGTGGATCAGCTTGACAAGATCTACTACTGCCATTCAAGTGTCATCTCATTACCAAAACCAAAACATTTCCGGTTGTGAACATGATTTGTGTATGTTATTCTTCCTCCAATTCTTTCATAATAGTAATTCATTATAAATAGGTATTAAATTTGTCACAGTATGTTGGTTATATTTTAATCTCGACTCTCTGCCATAATTTAAGCAATGTAATTCTTTAGTACTAGTTTCAGCCACCCTAATGTTTCCTAACTCTGATCCCTTCAATCTACTTTGAAGTTTATCAGCATGATTATCAGATAACTGTGTTGGTTGGTTGTGGACTTCTAGATAACTTCAATTTTATAAATAGCCTGAAAATTAAAACTAAACACTACACTTTACCAGAGTAATGGCTATACAGACCAGTTGTCCTTGGCTGCTGTCCCAACAAAGTGGGGTGCCGCTAACTGCAATATAGTTCCTGTGGTAAATGTATGGTTTTCATATTTTTATATAAATATTTATTTGTTTTCAAAACCAAAGAACTATGAATAATTTGCACTTGATTTTCTTTTTTGTATATAACTCATGTTAAACCTTTGCTAGAGCAATAACTGCGTGTTGGAAACTCATCCTCCCTCGGGCAGCATTACTGTATTGTGAACCACCCACGCACGAACATTTATCTATTCAGTGTTTTTTTTTTTTCATTTTTTTGACAAACACCTGTATGTCAAAATAATGCCTAATATGTGTTAGTTTAATTATCTTTGCCAACGAAGTTGGAGGTGGTTATTTATTCACCTATGTTCATCTGTTTGTTTGTCCACATGATAATCTCCAAAAGTTCTCAAAGAATTTGAATGATATGTGGAAGGGTGGGCCATAGGTTAAGAAATAATAGATTAAATTTGGGGACGGATCCGGATCCTATGCATCCCGCACAGTATATGTCCTCAACGAATTTCAGTGAAGTTTTGTGGAAAGGTGGGACTGGGCCAAGAACGAATTGATTGAATTTTGGGGCGGAACCGGGTCCGGATCCGGCATTGGCGGAAGAATGCGCTCTCTGAGTGCTTACTAGTTGTAAGTTGTTTCCGTTTGCTTATTCATTTATTATTCTGTGTGAGATTGGTAACTTACAAACTGGCATCATTTGACAAACGTTGGCGGTCTATGGGCTAACCCTTTATGCCAGAAGTAAATAGAGGCCTGTAGTGTTTGAAGCAGCGCCGCCTGACAACACCTAAGCCCACACATTTCGAAATTCAGACGTCACATTACCTTGTCAAACTGAAAACACATTGTTAATATAAACGACGCAGATATCACCACAGTGTCCAAGACAATCGTCAGGAAATTTATCACTTCCACAGGCATGGGGAAAATAAGAGTGTGACTCTCTCTCTCTCTCTCTCTCTCTCTCTCTCTCTCTCTCTCTCTCTCTCTCTCTCTCTCTCTCTCTCTGTCTCTCTGTGTGTGTCTCTCTCTCTCTCTCTCTCTCTCTCTCTCTCTCTCTCTCTCTCTCTCTCTCTCTCTCTCTCTCTCTCTCTCTCTCTCTGTGTGTGTGTGTGTGTGTGTGTGTGTGTGTGTGTGTGTACTTTATGTTGTGCTGGATTAACCTATTCTTTTGATAATTGGTAGAATATATTGTGACAATACGTTATACTGCATATATTTTTTCTTAAGTTTTCCTGGGTGTACTAAGTATTTTGGTGTAACCATGTCTTTCGTTCTTCCTATCCAACTAGTTTTATTCTCTTGAAGCACCACTCCCAGTCGTCCTCTCCCCCTCCCACCGGCTGCATTGTCCTAAATTCCCCTGACTGCCTTTTCTCCTTCACCAGTGCTTCCTCGAAACGTGAGTTGACCAACTCACAGTTCGCACTGACGGAGAGATGGGATTGACAACGCTGACTGTAACATGTGGAAGTGCGGGAGGGTGTATCAAAATGTAATTAACCAGTTTGTATCTTAAATGTCAGGACCAACTTACCTAGCCCCGGGCTCCTACTCTCCTCTTGGGGCAGCGGAGGATTGGATGATGGATTAATGATAAAGTTTTGTAGTTGCAACGCCTTGATGTGGGTGGTGATACTTTACGTGTTTTTCTAAGCTCAATTATATCCTCTACATTCAGGAAATTAAAAGTGCAACGCTCGTAATAAGCATCCTGATGGTAAAACTGGAAAGACATTACACTCTTACTCCTGTTGGTTTTTCCAAACCAAAAAAACTCATTTGGGGAGGGTCTGAGTAAAGAACAATAATTACTGTATAAGTCGCAGCGAAAATGAAAATGAACTGTCAGAGATAGAATTTTGGAATGAGACTGCGACAACAATGATGAAGGATGGAAAAGAAAAAATAATTACTGAAAGGATAAATGAAAGGGCGCTTGACCGGAAGGATAACTGTGTGGAAACAGCAATAACACGTTATAAAAGATATATACAAGTTTTAAACTTGGATACACCTCAAACTGGTGGGGGGGGGATAATAAAAGGGCAGATGAAGAGGAAGCGTAGTGAGACGATGATAAAGCCGTGAAAGATAGAAAGAAAAAACGAGAAACGAAGAGAAACGTCGAAAATATAAAGAGGTAAATCATCGGGGCAAAGGAGGGATGGAGTAAGAAGAAAAAAATCATATAACTAAATACTAGAAGAGGGAAACACCCTCAAGGGTTAATTCGTTGCGTCAAGGTATAAATGTGAGGGAAAAAAGCTGAGTGACAAATTATGTAACCTTTCTGTACAATGGCGTTTGTGATATTTATACTTGATGTTGCCACATGATCATATTCAGTTTGTAGACTTCGCGTCATGAAGAGATAATGGCTATTGTAAATAAGTACAAGATTTAACTTTTTATTGGCATGAGCAAGTTACTCTGCTTGTGCCCCGAGTTTAAGGTTCAAAACATAAAACAAGACGGGTATAAATAGTTTTTCCTTAATTTTGCGTATCTTATATTGTCTGTCCATACCGCTGGGACGCGCGCGCACACACACACACACACACACACACACACACACACACACACACACACACTCACACACACACACACACACACACACACACACTCACACACACACACACACACACACACACACACTCACACACACACACACACACACACACACACACTCACACACACACACACACACACACACACACACTCACACACACACACACACACACACACACACACTCACACACACACACACACACNACAAATACACTTACATACTCACATGCAGACACATACACTTTCAGGAGCCTGTGCGCACATTTATACATACGTGAGCAAACACACACACACATACACACACACACACACACACACACACACACACAACAGCATAGTCACTAAATCACTTCAACTTTCACGTGTACTAATGTTGCTATAAATAACTCTTTCCTACAGATACCCCGTCCCTAATCACACTTGGACAGTTTAGAGAATTGTTAGATTTAGCTACCACTCATCCTCCACGAAGAAGATCCGTTCCTGCAGTGGACCTCATATGGGTTGTAGTAATTGTAATTACTGACATAAAAAGTAAAATCCCTGGACAGATGACTCCAGTGTGTTTTCATCTGCAGTGCAGTAGTGCCTCACTCACCCTTCCTTCACCTCGTAAATCCTGCAGTTTTTCAGTGACGGTAATCATGACGCCATCCATTACGTTTAACATCCTCATTTGTATCCATTATGTCCTCTGAATTTATCGTTCCACTCAGCAAAAAAATTCTTAAATTATACAGTACCAACGTCAACACATAAAGATCAGTGGCTTGACTGAGGGAGGGCATGTGAGGAAAGATAGAGAAAAATAAAATATACAAAGCCAAGTGGCAGATGAGAATCGAAAGAGACATGAGAAGAAAAAAAAAGGAGTTAAATATATAACTGAACTCACAAATAGTAATGTACCCCCTACTGTATATCTATACCCCCACTGTATATCTATTCCCCCCCTGTATGTCCCCACATTGTACCCCCCTACTGTATGTCCCCACATTGTACCCCCCA
>JAGKTI010012934.1:0-23819 GCA_018397915.1 Birgus latro
CCTCTTCTCTCCCTCCTTATTCCCCCCTCCCTCTCCTCTCCCTCCCTCTCCTGTCCCACATTATCCCTCCCTGCTCCTCCACCTGTCTCATTGCCCCTCCATCCATGTCTTTACTTAAGTCTACCCAGTCACAGTGAACCAGACCTTGAACCGACGATGCTTTTATGTTCTTGTTTATATTTAGCGCCGTAAAATTATTCCCCGGAACCAAAGAACGCTGTTTCATTATTTTTTTATATAGGTGGAATACGTCCCATTTATTTATTTTTGTACCTGATTAGTAACGGTGATTTATCGAAGAAAAGCATTACCGAGTTATTTGAATTTTATATATTGTGAAGGTGCAACAATTTCTATATGTGAAGCTGCAACAGTTTCAGTAAGTGCAAAAATTTCTACTTGGTACTCTTCTCTTCCACCTAACAGTTCAAGGGACACAAATCAAGCCCTGATAAGTGCTTTCTTCCGCCAACACTATCGACTTATTATGTTGCATCCGTGCCTGCATCACTGGAAGGTTAAGGGCAGCTGTTAGTGTGTGCATTGTGTGTGAAATTGTTCAAGTGGCGGAGCGAGGGGGAACCACGGGACCATATGTAGCAGTCTTGTTAGCGGTGACTCATTCTCACCAGCCCAGCCTCTCTATCAGCCTACTCCATACTAATTTTCAACTTGAGTAGGATAAGAACTTGGGTGGGAATCATGTTTTAATGCGTGTTTTTATTTTTAATTTTGGCTGTACAGTATGTGCAGGTGGATTGGACGATGGGTAGTGCTGTGTGTGTGTGTGTGTGTGTGTGTGTGGTGATACTATGTTTATTAGAACCTGCTGAGAAAGAGCTGTTATTTTAGAATTTTTCACATATTAAACCTTTTATGTTTTTTTTATTACCGTATGAAACATAACCTTCGTTTCACTACGGTAGTATTTTTTTTTTCCGGAATATTCCTTTTGAATAGTAACTTCACAGTAAAGAAAAATTGGCTGTTAAATTTTAGCGGCTGTGTGTAGAGGACTTGCATTCTCCTCCTTCCCCCAGACGAAACCCAATCTAGGACGTCACAGTGGGGACAGACACGTGTTTATCTGCCTATGCTAATAATTCATTTTCCATAATGGCCTGAACACATTTGTACTGCTGGCTGTATCAGTAGACATTGTCATTCATGGAATGGGACTCCCGAGGCTAGTGTTACATGGCAATCACTGTACTAACATTCATGACATGTTCATATATACAGGGTGATGCAAGAGTACAAGATTTACCTTCAATACATCGAGCACTGCAAAGTGGAGTATGGCGTAGGTACAGTACAGTTATCTCTCTTTACAGTTGCTCTTCACATATCTCGCCTTCATGTCTACATTTCTTATAGAATGCCATATACCCTTCCCATGGCAAATGGTGCAGCCAGCAGCACAACAGTGGCATTGTATGATGAAAATGAAGTGATCTTCCATATCAGAAAAAGCCCGTATGCTCAGATGGTCATGTGCTGGGGATCGTCTGCTGCTTGCAAATTTCGTGTGATGGGGGGGAGGGGGGATAGTGGTGATACTACGTGCGTTTGTCAGTGTCCTCCAAGTATTAGTTATATGAAATAATTGTGATATTTTAGAACACATCGTTGAGTTATAATGCATGTGTTTAGTAATGTGTGTCGTGTTGTGTTTCAGGCATGTATAGACGATAACCTGGACATGGTGGAGTTCCTGGTGGAACAGGGCACCGATGTCAACCGGGGGGACATGGAAGGATGGACTCCCCTTCATGCCACAGCGTCATGTGGATTCAACAGTATAGCAAAGTTCGTATTCATACGAGTTGGGTTTAGCAGATATTGCAGACTGCCAGATTACTATAGACTATGTAGCACAGTTTACTCTAGTTAGTAAATCTGCTCGATAGTGCATTTGAGCTTTAGTTATCTGTTTGGTAGTATTGAACAGTATGGTATTATACATCAATAGCTTCACTAGGACTAACATGTGTTCTTGTGCTCCCAGACAGTTTTAGTCAGCTTAAAGTTTATGATGGCTGCATCTTAGCTCTTGTTCCTGAAAAGTATGTACCGTAGTTTTCTTGCTTCAGCCCATACTCGGCTTGATCATTTTCCCCCATTTCATTTGAGTTATGCAATTTTTACCATAATTTTCACTAAATGTTAACAGTTTTTGAGATCTACCTCCTAGAAATGAGCAGTTTTAGGCATTAACGTATTCTGACTACTCAACGTAACCTTGACCTGAGCAGTTTGGCCCAAACCAAAGCTGATTTCAGCCCTACCATAGTTCTCAGCCTCACAGTCCTAAAAAAATAGAAGCAGGCATGGGAGAGTGCTTCATACTTATTGAGACCGGGGCAAAACTGAGTTACTAGTTGCAACTCAGCCGGTGATTTGACTGCAGTCAGTCATATGACTCTTTGTCCCTGGCTAGAAGAAAAAGTGCTATGCAGTGTACTGTATAATTGTTACTAATGATTTTCCACAGAAAATGTTATAGACGAAAAGGTGTCTGTACAGGTTAGATGTATAGAACACATCCCTATTATCTGGATTGATTTTGGGCTGAAACAAGAATAATGTATGTCCAAAGCTAAATACAGTACTGGATAATGATTAGGAGATAGCAAGAGTAAAATATTCCTTGTAAATGACATACAGTTTTGTGAATAGACGATGTAGCACAATATACAGTACTGTACTGTGCAGCAGATCAGAAGAGACTAAAGTATATACAGACCTTTCATGACTATACATTGTATAGACTAGGTGGAGATGTTTGTCCTTTTACAGCTTGTTTCCTTCAGTTCAATTGTAGAATAAAATAACGCTGTGACTCAATGTCCTGTCCATCGACCTTCATGACTAGTGCAACAGTTCAACGTTCAGGGTGGAGAGATTGCAAATTTACACTTTATAAAAGTGAACAGATTATAGTCATACTGAAGATTGAAGTAAATAATGCATGCATTATCATCATTGCAGTACAGTACTTTGGTGTTTAATAATATTTTATGTTAGATGAAAACTTTGACAGTACTGTACGGTACTTAAGGATTTGTGGTCATTCCAGGTTCCTAATAGATCGGGGAGCAGACCTCTCCCTAGTCAACAATGATGGTGACCTCGCCATTGATATAGCAGACTCTGATGAAATGGAAAATTTATTACAAGAAGAAATAGATAGAAGAGGTAAGATTCCATTTTGAACAGCAGCTGGTACTGCAAGTAGATGGCTGTAATATAATCTTTAGGAAAATTTCATATTGCTGGATAGTCAGAAATATTTTACTTTTAATTTTCCATTACTGTAGCATCTCTTCATTGCCCTAACAAAATTACAGCAGAGTGAAGGGATTAAACAGAAATTGGGCAGCAGGGAGGGCTAATATCACGTGAAGAAAAGCTGATGCATACCTACTGGTATCTGTACAAGGCTTTATAAAGCAGACTATAAATAACTTAATCACTTATGTAATATTGCCTCGTGATATTTAAAAAAAAAAAACTCATGACTACTTATCTGAGTAGTAGTATCCATTACTTTAATGTGTTTAATTTGTTAAACTCGTGTCATTAATAGCTCGGCTGTAGTTTTAATTGTGAAAGTATATTTTCCATATACAATACAGTACCAGTGAGTATACCATTACATTCTGTAGATGATGTTATAGTAGTACAGTAGTGTACTCTGCATCAGGTATTGACTGTGATGCATCACGTAACCGTGAAGAGCGGAGGATGTTGGAGGATGCGCAACACTGGCTGGCCAGTGGTTACCTGGCTGATAGACCCCACCCCAAGACTGGTGCCACTGCACTCCATGTGGCAGCTGCCAAGGGATATATCAAGGTTATGAAGTTAGTACTTTACTTGGTTAGTTACTTGATCAAACATAATCTTATGGAAGCAACACTTAATCCAAGCGTATTTTAAGTACAGTATACAGTAAAACTTCAATACAACAGACTTCAGTAGACCGGAATTTGCTTTTATCGGAATTGATGAGCTATGAGACTAAATTCCTATATACTGTATTGGAAAAAGTCCGATAAAGCCAGAAGCAGTCCAGACTGCCACACCACTTCAGCTATGTTCACCACAATAAGGACAAGTAAAAGACATGTTTGTCAGTGTACAGTACAGTATTATTATATATATTATACCATTTGATTAATGTAGTGAAGGTTTAACACAGTATAGTACTGCAGTGGTAGTGAAAACAGTTTAAAAACCGTTGGTGCGATCTGGACTAATGTCTGATATACCGGAAAAAATCTGGGTTAGCAAGAGGAAGTCCGGGTGTCCCTTTAATCGGAATTTCGCTTTTTTCGGAATGGCTTGGGCCTCAATTGGTCTGTTATAGTGAGGTCTTACTGTATAAGTTTTCTAGATGCATCATACTAGTTACTAGATTAATATATGGGAATAAATATACAGTTGTTCAGCTGTATCTGTCAAGAGAGACTAATGTAAACTGTTTATACCAGTGTCATGCCAGACGCAGTAACAGAGCAATATAGAAAGAAATTTGTATTTATGCATATTAATGAATCAGAAAAATTGTACAGCAAAACTGTGATTGCTCAGGGCTGACATTGAAATTGGAGAGAAGTAAGAAGTCTCACGAAAAGAAAAATGTGCTGTAGTGCCATTTTGCTGTACTGCAGGCTTGGTGTTCCTTTAGGCTTACACTACATACTCTGTCATTATTTCTGCTAAAGTTTTCTAATGTACAAGATTTTACTAAAAAATTCAGATTTTGTATAGAGTATATTCTCATTACTCAGTAGCCTACAGCCTTGTATGATGGATGCGTGTTGTTCAATATCATTAAGTATAATACGTAATTACTGGAAAACTAGTAAGAAAAGACTGTAGGGAGTGATTTTAGTGTGTGCAATTTCTAGTGTTACTCATTATGCTAGTGTGATGTGTACTTGTATTTCCTCATTTCATATGAAATGCAAGAGTTGAGGATGGCTTTATATACTATGGAGACATGTGTAGTAATTTTCTTTTACAGTATTCTTATGTGAAGTTAGCAGTACTGTCTGTTCCATCCATTCCTTGGTAATCTGTTTTGTTTAATGTGATTGATATTGCTTTTGCAGTAATGTACAGTATGTTTCCTGGTGGAGGCGAATATTTTACAGTACTATTCAGTGCCTTTCAAGATCATCTCTTATGTTTAATATGATTAATATTGTACTTGCAGTAATGTTTATTCTCCCTTAGAGTTGAATAGTATGCAGCACTATATATTCCATGTCTTTCTAGGTCAGTGTTTCCCTAACTATTTTGGCCGTAACTCTAAATACAATTTTTTTTTTTTATTGGCAACGCTCAGGGCGGAAACATAATTTTAGTGCTTCTTCCTTTAGTTTTATCCAATAAAATTTATTGGATAAAGTGCAAAGGACAGCTTAAAGTTCAGTGAAATTTATTGAATAAATTTTACTGAGCTTTAATTTAATAATCAATAAGATTTGATATTTCTTATGTTGACAGAAGAAAATGAAAGGCCCAACTTCATGTAAATATAATATATTGCAAAATTAGGCAAGCAAAGAAAAACAAACTTTTGACCAGCAACTATGATGCTGCTTAAATGATGCGTTACATTCCAAAATTGTGATGAAAATTTTTTTTGCACTATTTTGTACTTCTAACATTTTTAAATTTTCTCATTTTAATTTTCTTTTATTTTTTTCACACAATCCTGTGACCCACAGGAACATCCTTGCGACCCTCATTTGGGTCGCGACCATGGGTTTGGGAACCACTGTTCTAGATAACCTGATTTTGTGTTTGCAATAATGTATGTTCATTGGAGTTAATGAATTGCATTTTAGAACACTTTTTAAGCAGTGATACAGTGAGTGTACACAAATAAGATAACCCATGTCCTTTCCAGTCTTTTAATAGAGGCAGGAGCAGACATCAATGCAAAGGATTTTGATGGGTGGACGCCTCTACATGCGGCAGCCCACTGGGGTCAGCGTGATGCTGTGGAAATACTCTGTGAGAACATGGCGGACATGGAAATTCGTAACTATGTGGTAAGTTCAGGTGGAAATACAGTAAAGTACAGTATACTTTATATCCACAACTGATGGATAAAAGCAGTGTATTGCATTGCTTGTAAAATTGGTACAGTGCAAGCAATGTATTATTGTACTGTACTTTTTAATTATGCATTGTATTATTGTTATCGTGACTTATCATTATGCTGTGATTCATAGTAAAATAATGCTTATTTTCCAAATATCCACACTCTTAAATGTTGGATGTGAGGGTGTTCCAGCCTAGGGCCACAAATTTACAGTTTTATCACTCTGTCCTTTGAAGCAGCAACTAGTTTTAAGCATGTCAGATATTCATATACAGTTGTAATAGATAGATTTATATTCATGTACAGTTTTAATACAGTATAGGAAATCTGTATGGATACTTTTGTTGTTGATGATCATTTTCTCCACAGGGTCAAAGTGCATTTGATGTGGCAGACAACAGCTTGTTACGGTTAATGGATGAGCTGAAGAAGAAACAGGCTGCACTCAGGCTAGTTAATCAGAACAAACAGACACCCAGAAAGCGGAAGTGAGTGTTTCTCTCTCTCTCTCTTCTCTCCGAAGAATATGAAGTGATGTTGCAGATTTGTGAAAAATAGCCCTGTAGTTTGTTAGAAGTGAAGGGTTGGCATAGGATTTATTTTAAAATGTGCAGTGTATAAGTGTGGATGTTTAGGCCCATGAGGTGGAGTCAGGATTCTGGTTGCTGGAATGGTGAGTTTATGAGAGTGTTGTCCATGTAGTTGGGTAGACTTTTAATAGTTCTCCTTCTGTCAGTTTTTTTTTTTTCCCCACCTTATCCTTAGGTTGGAAAAGAGGTTGGGATGATGATAATAATGATGATGATAATGATGATATATTCATTCTCATTTCAGTATACTGGCTTAGCTGATTTTCTGCTTTTAATATTATTCATTAAACGGTTGTTATTGATATTCAGTAGTTATCTTCATCTTGTCACACAGTTGGTGCTAGGTTTTAGCTTAGTAGATTAATCATATAATACAGTAGATATCATTCAGTACAATTTTGTCTTTCTCCATCCACATCATTGCATTTCAGAAACAGGTTCTAAATGGCAAATAAATAGAAGTATGTGTGAGACAAAGGTGTATAAATTACATTCCATATATTTCAGGACATCACCTCACCGTGATCAGAGTAATAAGAAGGAGCGGGAGGATCCACGGGAGTCCGAGGGTACGTCTGAGGATGATGAGTCCTCATCTGATGTGGGTGAGTCTTGATGCAACCCTGTAGTCACTAACACACTCACATATTACACCCAGACTTGTCGTACAGTTGTTAGTATATCTACAGTTCTGATGACCACAGTTCTTGCATAGAAATATATGTGCTGCACAGTCTTATCCTATCAAGAATTTTCACAGTTATTCAGTTGTCTATTTGTATCCACACCTGCCAACTTTATGTGCTCTTCATGTATTCCTGTACCCGCAGTTACCTTATATATCCTCAATGGTCGGTATCACAACTGCGTATGCACACTTTGGCTGTCATGATTGTACCCTCTGAAAGTAAACCAACATCTGATGTGCATTGTTTGATGTCAGTCACTTGTATTTATCATACTGTATTTTGTATACTGTACACCACAAAATGATCAGTCCCACCACATCACTCATCATACAAGACACAGGCACCTGCACATGCAACCCTGTACATGCTGTGTCTTGCACTGTTGTACCACTTTTGTGTTACCCATAAAATAAAGCACAGCCATTCAGAAGCTCATCACGCACCTTCAGAACTGTGTATCTGTAAACTTCATATCTTGGTGTTCACCTGTTTCACCGAAGGGATTGTCTAGTTTAAGTATTCTTCAGGTAGCAGCACTTTTACAGTTGTTAGTATAGTGACATTATACTCCTTTAGTCTTCACTATAAAGCTTTGTATGTCGAGATGATGTGTTATAATAGAGATATGGAGGCTAAATAACTTAGATAAACATTGCTTATCATAATGAAAGTGGAGGTCAATTTTCGACCTGTAGGAGGCATCATTGATGATGCAGAGGTAGTACCTGACTTGCTGAATTATTCAGGAGTCACAAGAGATAATTAAATCATATATTAGAATGAAGAATATGGTAATAATGGAATGCAGGATACAGTAATTATATTCAATACTCAAGTAGCTTATGATAAAGATGTCAGATTATGTAAATTTAGATAAAATATGTTCAGAAGAATTTTTAAAGGACGACATTTTTCAAGACAACCAGACAAAATTTGTATCTTATATTGGGCCTACCTATTAGACATACAGTATTCATTAGAAGTGCAGTAGAAATCTTGTGCAATGTGTTGGTTGCATGATTACTCATTTTGAGATCCAGAGGGTAGTTAGCAAACACATTAGCAGATATTTAGCAGGAAGCAGTGCACTGTATATTCAGTAGTGGGTTTTGAGCTTGTCCAGTACATAACTGTTACCACTTCAGAGTCACAGTATTACATGTGAGAAAGGTCAGAAAAATGCACATTGTTCTGAACTGTAATATTTGCTGTTAAGCATAGTTTTTCCATGACAGTCTTACCACCAAACCTGAATTATTTTGCCTTATCATACCTATTTTGTACTTGTTAATGGGTTTAAAATAAGTATATGTAATTTTGAATGAAAAGTCCCTGGTTGCCACCATTACAGCTTTAAATTTGTTTGCCTTCAGCATATACGCTGTAACTATCATCATCTCTGACTTTTGGTATCTTATCACTCTTTTAGTACTGAAATATAATCACAGGTATAGAGACCAGTGTTGGTTCATAGGTGAGTTGAAATTCTTCTCAGACATTTACTTAAAGCAGTTGATGTAAAGTGTAACTTAACCAAATAATTGTATTGAATTCATAGTTAGCTCTAGTCATACTAAAGCTGTTATTAATTAGGTAATAAACTAATTTGCATGGTAGGCCAAGCCTCAGGTACGGCCATGAATGTGCCATAGAAACTGGTAGATAGTCTCTGCTTCTGTTTGCCTAAACAACTTAGCCTGTGGCCTTTGGCTTTTGTCCTCTTACATGCTGCTTCTTTGGGAATTGATGGATGATAGACGATGAGGAGAGTAGTGAAGAAAGCAGCCAGACTTCCTCCTCCTCTGTGTCTGGGAGTGAAGAGAAGGAGGAGGAGGAAGAGGAAAAAGATGATTCTGATGATGATGATGATGATGATGAGGGGGAAAGTGTGTTGGGTAGTTGCACACGAGCACTTAGCCCAGTGAAGTTGCTAGTGGGTAAGTGCTGGTGCAGATGGATGTTTGTTGCATATATGTATGTATGTGTGTATGTACAATATGCATGTTCTTTGTATGTATGTATGTTTGTGCATGTAACTATACACCTCTGAGTACCAGGTATGGATCTGGGAGTGTGTGCATTCATGTACATGTGTATTTGTTTATGTGAGTGTATGAGTGCGTGTATGGTATTTTCTACTTCGACTGCATGCTTGTCCTCTTTTATTGATGTATATTTTCTGTCGGCGTAATCCTGACCTGTTTGTATTAATCATTTGTGTTGTTGTTCATATTAAGTTGGTGTGTGACATTTCAGTGTGTTGCTATTTACCTGAAAGAGAGGACACACGATCTTGATATACAGTATATAAGGTTCACTTTATTTTATGCAATTGATATTGGGTTTTCTGAGTAGTAGTTCAGTTATTGATGAATGCTCAGCCATTTAGTATAAAAGTTGTTAAATTATGAATGGAAGGAGTAGTGTCAAAACGTGTACAGATGTTATTATAGCACAGAATTAGTGAATGAGCAAGAGAATATTATTGAGTCTTGTAGCGCTTGTATATTATGTAATTATTTATATTTTTGTATTCAGAGACAATGTTCCATTGCTTTTAAGTTTATTAAATAATGATTGCATTTCACTTTAACTTTTTTGTTTTAGTTATTGATTTATTGTCAGCATTGACACTAATGATATATTGGCAGTATAGTGATGTTAAGAGACAAGTTTTTCATCATATCAATAGGAATTCCTCATATGTAAAATTTGACTTTAACCAAATTGGAAGTTAAAAAAAAAAAATGCTACTTAATTCATAATGTTAGTATACTAAAAAAAAATTTGTGTGAAATTAATGTCTGCATAAGATAACATTTCAATTACCAGTTTGAGTAATTTTCAAACTGTGATGAGTTTGCTGACTGATATATTTTGTAAGCAGAATAATTCGGCTTACTCATCCCATTTATTTTTTGTATCTGAGCAGAGAAGAGGAATAAGGTAAACAAGGAGAACACTGGGCCACAGATCATCCCCACTGGCACAGACAAGAGTGGTGGCAGTGCGGGGGCACGGACGCAACCTCAGGCTAGAGCAGCAGAGAACAACTCCTTCGACCAGTCAGAGGTTCAGTCATGGCGGAGACCATCATCGCTCAGGAAGACCAGCAACTCCACAAATGATGACAAGAGTACGTTGTCTTAGAGGGCTGTGAAAATTTCACTACACCTCTTCCTTAGTGATTCATTCTGCACATTATGCCATATTATCTTGTTGTGTGTTGGTGGTGCAGAAAGAGAGAGAGAGAGAGAATACTTAAGAAAATTTTAAATTGTTGGAGTGTAATGGGGAAAATAAATCACTAAGGTATTACAAGAAAATGTTAGAATGTACTGTAATGTGCAAAGTAAATCATTAAGAAGAGGCCCTGTGATGCCTCCTTTGGCACATATAGTATGGCCAAAAGTCGACTGAGGACACAGATGGGTTAATGATTCAGAAGTTGCTGTTGTTAAGACTTGGTGAAATATTGAATATTTTTTTGCCCATCATCTTTTAGGAAGACAAGCTCATTACAAAAGGTAGGGTAGGAGCTAGGTGAGGAGAAACTTGGGTTAATCCCTTGAGTGTGATGATGTATTTTCATTTTATTAAGTCCACTCTGAGATGCATTATTTAGCCAAAGAAGGATCTCTTAGTAGTGAAAGAGTTAACATAGTTGATATCAAACCCTTCTACTTTAAAAATCTCTTCCAGACCTAATATTATTGTCTGGTAGTAATAAAGAATAAAATTTAAATATATGTAATTACGGTGCTCCAGTCAGATTGAGCTGGTGCAGCTTTGTATCCAAGGGGTTGTTGGGGTTTGTTGTTCACATAATACCACTCAGGGATGTGTGAGGCTAGTCACTCTCATCTTAAATGTCAGGACCAACTTGCCTAGCCCCGGGCTCCTACACTTCTCATGGGCAACGTAGGATTGGATGATGGATGGATGGTTATTAAATTGAAGAGGTTTAGATTTTTTTTTATTTTTTTTTTATTTTTTTATTTATTTATTTATTTTTTTGACTACTGTACTCAGTGCAGTGACATGAGTACCTAATCTCAGGAGAGGGTAGGAACCAACTGAGGAATAACTTGGTTTAACACTTTGTCTGATGATGCATTTTTCATTTTACTCCTTCCACTACCAGTTGATTTTATTCAGGCTAGGAAGGCCTTCTTGTATTGTAAGGGTTAGCCAGTGAAGGCTGTACAGGACCCCTTCAGTTGGAAAAGTACCTTGTAAGCTGGATAAAGTCGTCTGAAGGTAACAGTAATAAAGCATGTCGTTTAGCTACAAGGGTTGGTTGGTCGGGAGTTACAATTGTTAAGACTTGAAAACATTGTTTATATTCTTGATGGGATATTAATTATTGTAAGTCTTGATGATTAAGACAGAAGCAAAAAGTCGTATATATTTAGAGGAGCAAAGGTGATGAAAGTATGAGACAAGAGTGATTAAAAATGAGAGGGCAGAAGATTGTTGTATGTACAGTAGTATTGTGACTGAAAAATGAAAAGCGGATGTAAGATATTGACCGTATTTTTTTATAGGAACTCTATGGCTAAGGGTAAATTTGAATATGTATACATGGGATTGAGCCGGTGAAGGTTTATATCCAAGGGGTGGTTGGGGTTATTGCTCACATAATGCCACTCAGGGATGAGTGAGGCTGGTCACTCTCATCTTAAATGTCAGGACCAATCTGCTTAGCCCTGGGCCTCTACGCTCCTCATGGGGCAACGTAGGATTGGATGATGGATGGATGGATGGAAGCTCCTGTGTAGATGGAGGACCAGATGGTGAAATGAAATTTGTAAATTAATGTATATGGAGCAGGCTGACAACCAGTATATCAGATTGAGGTAAGTCTGGAGGGTTGTTGTCTTGCAGGGGACTGACAGGCTGATGATGATCATGATCTTGGTGAATATAAGTGGCTGTGATGATGTGTGCACCTAGATGAAAGGTAGTAATGGATGGTAAAAATTTTATGTGACACCTGAAGAATATTTAGAATAGCATGGTGGATATGAATGAATGATTAAATTGTGCCAGGGATGTAGTAAAAATACTAAAGATAAAAGTGGAAAAACTGATGGAATAATTGGATCTTTGGGAGTGCCAGATGTGAAAGAAAACAAGATTGTGCATCACAACTTCAGTTGTTGTGAAATTGCTGAGAGAGTTAGTTATTTGATCTTCTGACACCATTGCAGGCCAAAAAGATGAGATAAGTCGCAGTATATCCACACAAGGAAAGGTAAGCAGTAGAGAAGCTGAGGAAACCAAGCGGACGACCTCAATCACCACCACCACAACCACCACCACCACCACTACCACTACTGTCACCACACCTGACAAGGAGGAAAGGTATGTTTGTACAGAAGATGGAGAAGGAGGGACATGAACAGAGGCAAGAGAGATAGGTGATAGTGGTTATGAACCAGTGAGAGGGGATAGGCAGGGAGGAGAGAGAGAGAGTAGATATTGGGTAGGGATGTATGTTGAGATGGTGAAATGACAGTTGGAAAGAGTAGATAGAAATGAGGAGAACATAGGTGTAGAGGGGAGATGGTAAACAGTGATTAGAGCTTTTTGTTGAGATGGGAGGGGGTAAGTGGTGAGGGTAGATAATATAGTGTGGTTAGGGATGTGTGTTAAGAAGGGAAGATGATAGGTGAGGAGAGGAGTTAGTAGACAGGGGTTAGGGGAGTGTGTGTTGAGATTGGAGGAGATACAGTTAATGGGCAGGGGAGACAGCAGATACTGGCTGTGGATGTGTTGAGATGGGGAGATGATAGGTGGGGAGGGACTAGAGGTAGATGAGGATGACGGACTCCAGGTAGATGAAGATGGCAAGTGATAAATAATTTTGCAGCAGATGAGTAACCGTGATATTCATGTTCTCTGCTAGATGTGTCAAGTGTCTACCCTGTAGTTTATTTAGTTTTACATCAATTGACACCTAAAATAAAGCAACCCTGTGGCACACCAATGCTGTCCTGTCCAGGTTTGGGCTGTTCTCCGGGTAGTAGAAATTTCTCCAGCTCAAGCTTTATCAGATCTTCATTGCCTTGCTTCTTCAAGAAAACCCCATGACTGGATTGCTGTTCAGAATTGTTTTAGGTCACTTCCTTACATGCAACTTGTGCCCTTTCTGCAGTTCCTCTCTGATTAATATAATGGCATCACCCCTGGTATTACCCTACCTTGCACCATACTGTGAGTATTCTTCTGTTCTCATCATAACCTATCACAGTTTGAGTCCCACCTCATTTTAGCCTAATGCATTTTCTAGGTATTATCAGATAATTATCTCTTTCTGTGTTGTCATTTGCATCTGCAGTGCAGATGTGGCTGGGAACAAGAAAATGATATTGGAGAGGTAATAGTTAAACCTACGGGGAAGTGCACAAGATGACTTAAGTTTCTGCAGTGAAGTATGAAGTACTGTAGTTGTAACTGTCCTTTAGTATTTTTTAAAATGGGACAAGATGATCACAAATTTGATAACTTTGTGTAATGTATTCCACCGTGTGGATGTTTTCTCCGTTAGAGAAAAGTAAATCATAGAACTTATTTTGAATACTGTAGTATTGATGTGTGTTGTGAACCCCTTTAACCCGAGGGTCTCTCCCAAGCCAAATAAAATCATCTGACTAGCCAGGAAAACACACTGATACCCAAAATTTGAATGTTGCCAGAAACAGTTTAGCAGCATAGTACCATGGGAGATAAATTTTATTAATCATATCCAGAGAAACAACTGTAACCTTTACAGGACAGCTATAATCAAGTTTTATTATATTGAATGACGATGTTATTACCAAAGTAATTAGGAGAATCCCATACCATTAATTTTGTAGTAGTGATGTATTGGGTGTCTCTTGCATATAGAAGTAAATAGTTTTTCTTTTAAAAGCTCCATTATCAGTGCTTAATCTTTAAGTTTTGTAATCCTTCTTCAGTTCAGCCAGTAGATATGAATCATTCCCTTATTGATATCAGCAAAATTTTCATTGAGTTTTTACTAACCCATTGACTACAAAATAAAAAGTGTATACAGCAAGGTTGCCATTTACACAAACATAACCTATATAAATTATATGGTACTGGAACTGTTGGATCTTGAAAAAGATGAAATGATATGGTAAAAGTTTCCAAAACATAAAGGGCAGTATGTGAGAGGAAAATTTTTTCAACACAGGTGTAGGCAGTGTGAGGCTCATTTTGGTGCCAGTTTACCCTCTCTCTCCATAACATCAGCAGGGCCAGCTTAATCAGATAATGGAAAGACGTAAATACCGCACTGATAATGACTAATTGAGAAAGACAGTAACCTGCAGTATGAGCTGTGCAGCCAAGTACTAATCATAAAGAGGTGTGTGGGGTGAGAGGAGAGCACATAAAGTCAAGTGTTGTGGCTGTTTATTTGTGTCAAGAATCTGTATATATCATCAGTATTAACTGAAACAATGCAAATGTATATGTCTCATCTTAAACGTCAGGACCAACTTACCTAGCCCTGGGCTTCCACGCTCCTCATGGGGCATCATAGGATTGAATGATGGATGGATGGATATCAGAGGACATAATGTCAGCATCCATATTCGATATAAGCCATGGCAGGATTTGAATCCATACTTAGGGCAGTACAGATTGGAAGATAATCACTACCCACTGAGCCACCATGGCTTCTGTGCAATGGTGATATTGCTGTATTTTTTCCATGGTTGATGCCAGATTTCATTTATCTCCTGGCCAAGCTTCTAAAGTCAGAGTTACAAACTGTCAGCTAAACTTTTCAGTACAAAAAGGCAGACTTTGCAATTTTTTTCTGGATAATGAAAGGTTATTGCATATATCTTTGGGAATTCTCCATCAGCTCAAAGGGTTTGAAAATGGATTTTCTCTCACAGAGAAATTGTTACAGTAGGATGTAAAAGGTTAGAAGAACCTACCATATAGACAGTTTTTCAGCATGCCAACAGGCAGTGCTTCTGATATTTTCAGGGAAAGAATGCCATTACTGCACCTGTAAATAGACTTTATTTTGTACAAATTCTACCATTTCAGTCATATGGAGTAGCTATAACAGCTACGTGAATGAAGGAAGTGATACTGGCAAACCTTCTTCAGGCATTTTATATCGTTGGGTACACTATGTTCAGATTTGTCATACAAGATTTTAATATAACTAATTGTGTACTGTGAAATAAGTGCAGTATTACCTGTTGTAAAATTTAAAAAATATAAATACAGATTCAGTCAGCTGCTTATAATCTAATGCTACTGATTTAAGCATATTTTTTGTACTGACAGAAGCTGTTTAGCCATCTCTCAGTAAGTCTTTACCTTCTGGTACTTTCCTTCCTTTCGTGGACATTCGGAAGTACTGGTTTCCTGTCATTTTCACTGTGCAACTTTTTTCAAACTATTCCAAGGACTGGGAATTGTTTTCTGTGAGAGATAATCTTATCTGTAATGTTACTGAATACACTAAGCAGGTATCTTCTAAGGGTTAAGGGCTGTTAATGATCATCTTTGAGCAACATACTAACAACTTATGGTCGTAAATGCTTCTTCACATCTGGAGTCTAAAGGGATAACAAGCCAAACTCTTCCATCGCATATAGTATCTGCTGACTAATTGATTTTCTGTGTGACTCTTAGCATGAAATATGCATTATTGTATAGGTATGACTTGCAAATTGTATCCTTTTTCCTCAGTGTCTAGTTCTGGACCTGACTTTACAAACGTGCAATCAGTTCCTCACATAACTTAGGTTTTGATTTGCAGAAAGGACGTGGAAAGGAGTGTGTAATGTTTTCCATATCTGTTTTTCTTTCTACATATACAAATCATGGCTAAAAGAGGTAAATTATTGTAGGTTATATTTCTTTTAGCAGGAAAGACCAGGAAAGACTGTTGAAACTTCTTATGTCTTGTTCTTGCTGCAAAACCTAATAAGAGTTGAGAGATGGAGATGATTGCATGTCTGTTAGTGAATAGCCCCTGCACTTGATATGAAGATGTGCCTATGCTTTTAAAACCTCTGTATAAATTTCCCATGTACAACATAACATAATGTAATGCATTGATGTCTGCCACAGAGACATACTGAGACTTGTGATCTGGCATATCTTGTTTTATACAAGAACACTGAAGTGAATGTGGTGCCACTTTTATTATTCTCTTTAATATCCTATCAGACTATGAGAGTACTGAACCATGGAACTGAAGATGTTTGGAGGAATTTTAATTGGCACATTGGAGTGCTAATTTTATGTCATGTTTAATACATTTGCCATTCCACAATGATTATATACAAACTGAGTTAGCTTGTGTTCATTCCCATAACCAGACTAAACTTGATGCTCACCCAATACTCTCCTTAACTGGCATACTGTGTGGCGGGCGCATGATGTAAGGCAGCACTGTTGTTGCATGGCAATTATTTTATTGTGTTTCTAGTGCTCTGAGGGCCACGCGAGAGAGGCTAAAGGCTCGCTCATGCCCAGCCCTTGCTCAGTTAGAGGAGGAGGGAGGGAGGGAAGGAGGGAATGGAGGGTCATGGGGGGATGTGTCCCACCTTACCCCTACCTCCTCAGCATCATCCTCACCCCTTGCAGCCTCACAACGCCTATCATCATCAGACATCAACTTGGCCCCCTGTCATACTTCACCTGCCACATCATCATACAGTATTACAAGTGCATCATCACATTCAGTCAGTCAGTCATCCATCACATCATCACCACGAGTCACTATTTCCACCACTCCAGCCTCACCTCCACCGGATAGAGACAGAGTCATATCTGTCACCACTGCTGCACCAACTGTCACAGTCACTTCCGAACCCAACAGTACCACACCAACCACCTCCTCTACCACCACACTCACTGTAACATCCCCAACCACTCACAGACCACTTGGACAGTCTCTTTCCAACCCCATCCTTCCCAGCCCTGCGATCTCCACGTCTCCCCATGTTGCATTTTCCCCCTCCTCCTCCTCCTCCCCCTCCTCCACTGCGACGGCTCCCCCCACCACGGCTGGCCTGGCCTCTCTCCCTACTAACCACACTACTAACAACAACAAGGACCCACGGCTACTGGCTCGGTCCGCCTCCCTCAGAGAGCGCATCCAGAGGTACGGTTCACACCACAGCTTCCCTGCCGTTGCCTCCCACTGCCAGCTTCTCTCATCATATTTCCTATTCACACCTTCCTGTGTTGATCTAGTCTTTGTTCTTTCTCTTTCTATCTGTGCTGCCAGCTGCCAGTCAGTTGTCATCTTTCCCTTCAGTTTTGTGCTGCTAACCCCCTTTATTCTTCTGCTTTATTTACATGATTTGCCTTAACTGTTTTCTGTTGCCCTGGAACTACAGTTACTTTGTACTTTAATTTTCTAGGTTTTTCTGTTTTGCTGTTACATTAATTTGCAATATCATGATTTTTTTTTTTTTTGAGAGGCCAGGTGGGCAGGTATGTTGGCTTCCATTATTTACAGAGTTGTATTATCATAAGCTTAATATACTCTGGTCTTCATGAAAAGGAGATATAAAGTATTTGTAGCATTTTATTAAAGACAGTACTACTCAGGTAAGCAGTTAATCATCATCAAGGTTCCACCTCTTCTTAGAACCCCTTTTGATATTTGTGTAAGGCATGATATTTTAATGTTTATCAAAAGGAGATGGAAGTGCATGTCTTATCAAATATATTTTCATGAAATTTGTACAGATTGTGTTGATGCTATGTTTTAAAATATCCTGCTGTGTACCTCAGTCGAAGCTTGTATGTGCTGTGCTAAGTATTGTACTGTACTACACCCTTGGCTTGCATTTTTGCTTTCCATCTTCTCTGAGCCACTGCCTGCCTGCAGCTACCATGCCTATTAGTCTGTAAGTTTCTTGTATCTAGGGACACAGAAATAAAATAGGTATACTGTATATATAGTAAAGAATTCGTTATGTTGCTGACAGTACATGAGAGGAGTGATTATTTTGTTGTGACTTTAACATAAGACAGGAAGGTAGTCTTATAATTCATGACAGGTAGAGAACACCACAGATTTCTTCGTGAAGATGTTTCCTTTGCTGTAAAAATAAATATTGGTAATCAAGCAGCAAAACACTGAGTCACTGGTATTACCAACTGATGTTAGCATTTTAAGTACAGTACTTAATAAGAATCTGTTAATATTACTCTGTACTATTGCCAGTAGATAAGAATAGAGGTGGAGGAATGGTATCCCCTGCCATTTTCTTTACTGTTAGTCTGCCTGGAATATGGAGGCAGGATTCTTTCTACTGTATCCCAGGGATTGGTTATAAGGTTACTGCCCTGTGTAGTAAATGATTTCCTGGATTTCTGGAACTGCTTTGTGTGTCACTCAGTGTAGCATTTTAGTAGGTAGTGGTACATCAAGTAAATGGATGATGAGTTCTTCTGCCTGCCACTTTGTGGACTCTAGCTGTGGATGTGAAAGAGACAGAATGATGATAATGTTAAAATTACTGATATCCTGTTTTAGGAATTGTGATACTATTGAAAAGAAGTCTTAGATATTTTCAGATGATAATCCTAGAATAATATGGAGTCAGAACAGCAGACTAAGTAATTAGTTGTGAGGATTAATATGGTACTGAAGAGTAGCAGAATAGAAGTGTAAGGAGGGAGAGATGAAGCTTTGTAGGTGTGATACGGATGGTACATCATTTGGTGCACATTGCGCTCACCGTCCACTCACTCGATGTAGTGCTGCTTTGGGTATCTGCCCTTTCCTGTCTTCCTTCCTTCCCCATCTGTCATTCTTTCCTCCTCCTTCTGCCTACGGGTGACTTTACACACCCTCTTCTGTCTTTCTTTCCTTCATTCTTTCCTCTTCCTTCTGCCTATGGGTAACTCTACACTGAGTAACAAGCCAAATTGTTGCCTGTACACCAGGAAACCATTTACCACACTGGGTGGTAATCATATAACCAAGTTATGGCACTGGTGGTTTAGTGAGTAATTAAGGTGCTCCAGTCGGACTGAGCCTGTGCAGGTTTATATCTAAGGGGTGGTTGGGGTTTATTGCTCACATAATGCCACTTAGGGATGAGTCAGGCTGGTCACTGTCATCTTAAATGTCAGGACCAACTTGCCTAGCCCCAGGCTCCTACGCTCCTCATGGGGCAACATAGGATTGGATGGTTAATGGATGGATGGCAGTAAGTTTTTTAAATTATATTCATCTTTTTAAAAAGTGTTGTAGAATCTGATTCAGCAAGTGAATTATTGTGAACTTGTACAGTATTGGGTTGGTGAAATGTTAAATTATTAAATGTGGAAGTACTGACAGTGCAGTGTAGGGTTGTTGAAGTTGTAACAGTTAAATCATGAATGGTCAGTGTAATAATAGCTCTATCAGAAGTTTGGTGTAGAATGTACAGTGTATCAGCTGACTCACTCCTCCCCCTTCAGGAACCACATGGACAGTATGGAGCCCCTTGTTTCCTCTGGATCTGTCCTGGCCACCTCCACCGTCTCCACTTTATCCACCTCACCTCCTACTCGTTCCGTCGGCAGGTACGCCACACTTACACAAATTCACCCCTCCACACTGTCACCCCTTTACACTATCACACAGCCACATTATTGCACATCCACACTGTCACCCCTCTACACTGTCAGACAGCCACATTGTCACCCATCCATACTCTTACCCCTTTGCACTGTCACACATCCACCCCTTCAGAGTCTGTCACTCCATTGACCTCTTCACTGAATCTGTTATCCTGTGCACCCCTGCGGAATCCATCCACGTATACAGTATATTCCGATCATTATTTTTAGGTCCCCACATATGTTTACTGTATTGGTGCAGTAATAGGAAAGAGAGGCAGATGTGGAAGTGGCAGTAGGCCACCACAGGGGAAGAAATTGGCAGATGCTGTGAATGCCTTGATACGAAAAAGAGGTCTGAATGTTGCCTCCACAGGATGATTGCAAGGTGTACTGGTGCCTGTATGGAGTTGATTGAATAAGTGAGAGAGAGAGAGAGTGGAACCCATACCATAACAAAGGTTTGGCATCCCTTTTAACTTGATAGTTGATGGATGAATGTGTCAGGCTGGTGTATGGGAAGTACATCAGTAAAGGGGAAAAAAATACAGAAGGTTAGACCTGTAATGTGGAGTCAAGATTCTGGGGACTTTAGTGATTTGTGGAAGAGTGGTTGGCCCAGTTCACAGGGAAAGATGTTGATGGTTGTCCTTCTTTCTTAATTTCTTCTTCCTGGTTTTCATGATCATAACTTGATGCTTCCTTGTGTAGAAAGAAAAAGAAAGTCACAATGATAACGTGTAGGATGATTGGAAACGATGATTATAAGTAGAAATGATTATGAGGACTGGAAAGTACTATAACACCAGTCTTCTGGCCACCCCATCACTTTTTCCTTGTTCCCATCCATCCTGTTGCTAGTTCCTAGTGCAGGTTTACTGTATTTTTTATTTTATTGCCAAGTTTAGTGTAGCAGGAGACACCAAAGCCTATAGTCAAAAACACTGATTCTGGAAGTTTGTGTGAAGGCAGTGTATATACAGAGTGTTATAATTTTGCTTTGGAAATTGTTTCTGTTACACTAATTCAGAGTAAAAGTGTACATAAATATTTGATTATTACTTAAATTTCATTAATAAAAACTGATCTTTGTACATAAGTTCTGCTTATGGAGGTGTATGAATTTGAGTTACTGTTTTTGATATGGACAAAAGTTGAGAGTGATAATGACAGCACTGACTTGATGCATAACTAACTAGCAAAACTAGTGGGGTAAAGGTATATTTATATTGCTAACTAATGCAAAGTAACTTTAATGGCTTTTGTGTGGTGTGCTGTCTGACACAGGGAGTTAGCACATCTTCAATGTACTTTGTTCAGTGGGGTCCCTTATTGTGAAGTATTATCAGTGTGACTGGCAGTTAGTAAGTGAAGCTGAAATGTATTACTGTGGTTTTTTGAATAGGTTGGTTGTCTCTTGCAGCAACGTGACAACACTCACCACCAACGGGGGGCTGGGTGCCCTTCCGCCCCCTCCAAAGACAGCTCCTTCTCTCACCATCCCACCCAAACAGCCCCCCTCCCCCATCACCACCACTCCTTCACCTACTACTGTCTCAACCACATCTTCCACCCCAACTGTCCCAGCTACCACTCCATCCTCTCCTCCCCCAGCCCCTCCACAGACCCCCTCCTCGGGCCAGCCCCCCCAGACCACCAAAATGAGTCCCGGCAGTGTCATTAAGAATTTCTTCAAGTGCGTACACGCCTGCTCTGCCTGCCATTTTTTTATTTTTTACAGTTATTTGACATTTTATTAACCTCCTGACTTCAGCAAATGTCTGCCGTGTTTTTTAAGGTCGGATTAGAGCTATTAACTCGACTGTGCTACAGACATTTTGCACCCAGTATGTCTTGTACACATTAGTTACCTAACTAACTGTTCTTCAGATGTCTGCTGTGTTTAAACAAGATTAATTTATTTTTACCCAATGTCTGACAACCACCACCGCTACTAATATCCGGCATGACGTGTGCTGTGCCGTTGTTTGATCTAAAGCTTTCCAAAGACAATCACCCAGGAAGTGGAAGTCCTATGCTTTTAGCAGATTATGTGATTCTTCATTGTCCTGGAGGCATGTCATTGTCTTCCAGTCTTTATGTAGTTCATGTTCAGTGTGTTATTTTTACATATGAGTGGTGAGAGTGGTTGTTGTTTGAGTAATGTTTATTTGATGTTTGTTCTCTTTAAAGTGATGTGTTAGATTGTTTATAAATCTTGGAAATGAGTGAATGTGGATATGTGTGGCTTATGTTTCTAAAATTTTATGCTGCTCTGTTTTTCTTAAGTTGTGTCTTTTCTAGGAGCTTTTAAGTTTCTGTTTTCAACTTGAAAATGTCAGTTGAGAGTTTTAAAATGTATTTTGTTTTTACCTATAATTAATCAATAGTTTCCTATCTACTGTCTGGTGGCTGTTGAATTTTTAATGGATGGCTTATAAACATAACTTTCCTATCTATCTTGATGTTAATAGGTTAGGATTTTGTACATTTTCAACTCAAGAAAATGCTGGGTCACTTTACATCAGATACATGGACATTCAGACATTAATCTAGTGTTAAAGTAGCCCCATTTTCTGTAGAGTTGTAAAGATTTTGAAGGAGCTGATTTCTAAACCCCTACAGTTCAGTCAGGGTCAAAATCAGTTCTCATCTCTATTGTTCTCTTCATTGATATAGTAAGTACATCTGTGGTTAGGAACCTAGATGTGATTCATGGCTTTACATTATCATGGTGCACTCCAGATGATATGAACTGGATGGGACTGATTTCTCTGACAACCCACTTCTCTACCCTGATACTTCTTTGCCTTGCTGTGTGGCTGCCGTGCGTGTGCTAACATCACAGGCCAGCCACCACACAGACCTTTTGGGATACCATGAATTATAGTATCATAGATGTTATAATTAATACATAATTGCATTTTATTTGCATATTTTATTTTACTTTTTTTGCAGTAATATACAGTATATGTTTTTGCTTTGCATAAAATGCTTCATTTTTAGGTATGTGGCATTTTCCTAATCAGTATCTAAGGCTGAAAGTAGTGTTGTGCTGTATTTTTTAGATTTCTTAAAGTTGCTTTTGATTCATAATAATTAATTGCACATGCTGTGAGTAACTTTCTCTTACATGGAGAATAAAGAATTATTGCAGCAAGTGTTATGCTTCGTGTTAGGGTGCCTTTGGGTCTGTGTGGTGTTTGTCCTGGGTGCCAGGCTGGGTGCGGGAGGGCTGTGTGACCTGATGTGTAGCCTGGTGCATTCACGTAGGTCGTTCGTGCCGCCCAGCCGAGATGAGGAGAGTGAAACACAGCGCAAGGCTCATGCCAAGATGGTGCGCTCCACTAGACGTTCCACTCAGGGTGTCACACTTGAGGACATCAAGTCAGCAGAGCAGCTCATGAAGAACAAGCAGCAACAGCAGCAGCAACAGCAACAGAATGTAAGCCTAGTTTTATATACCTTGTATCACAAGAATACCATCCAGGGTTGTGTAGATTGTCTGCTTGTATTGTTTGTGACGAAAGCTGAAAGATTTACGTTAAATAGCAAATACTGTAGTGGACTCATGATTAGAATGAATCAAAGTGCATCATGTACTCTCCAGTATTTAGCTTAGCAGAGTTAAGGAACTTTTGTTCTGCTTGTAACGTATCTGTGATATATTTGTGAAGACATGCAATATTGCTGTTATGGTAAGCATTCTTAATAACAAGCCACCATATACTGAGTTTTGGCTTCAGTGATCCCCAAGCTGGTCAGTCAGTCTTCTTCATCCATCCATCTATCATCCAAGCCTACGTTGCC
>JAGKTI010012935.1:0-14587 GCA_018397915.1 Birgus latro
AGAATGATAAAGGCTAAGGAAGCAGTAGGCAGCACTACATCAAGTGATTGGATGTAGTGCTGCCTACTTCTTCTTTAGCCTTTATCATTCTTTTTCTTGCAAGCCCCAATTTTCATGTTTGCAAATGTGTAAACTGACTAACTACATACATACTGTCATGTTAAGTACCAGAAACACACATAGGCATGGTTAAGTTAATAGAAAGTGATGAAAAGGGCACAATAATGAAGAATCATGTACCATAGAGAGACTTGAGATAGGCTTTTGGTAATGCATTCTGAGGGTAGAGGTGGAGAGTTGGCGGTCTCTGCCACCTGGGATTTTTGAGCTGAAGAATTGTGCTATAATGGCAGGAGTGCAGATTTTCATCTTGCAGTGATAATGAAAACCTCTATTACCAAATGCGCTATAACTAAGCGCATGTCCTTCTGTTTGTACAGTGATATAGTTAGTGTTTCTAGTCCTGTACCTCTTCATATACTGTGCTTATACATTTCCAGCTGTGGGTAAAAGCCCTCATAGTCATCTTTTTCCTATTTGGTGGTGATGACGATGAAGATATTTAGTTTGCAGTTAAGTTATTTGAGAGAGAGAGAAAAAAATTCATTCTGTATCATGGCACTGTATACTCATGCATTACCCAAATACTGTACCATCAGAACTCTGCTAGAACTGGGTCGGGAGTGGCTGCAGGAGAGAAGTAATGGTGTTGACAATCCCTTGTTAAGCCAACTGCAGCGTGTATGGCTACAGAGTGCCCGGGTTGCTCGTAAATCTGGCCACACCCAGCAGGGAGAGTGGGCACTGCTTGGAGCAGGTCAGTTTGTAGAATCAGTATTTATAGCAATGGAAAGTAGCTATTATTTCCACTACTGGTTGTGAATTGTTCACAGTTTGGAATGAACTTACGATCATGATGCCATTGATATCACTGTGTATATACTATACAGTATACAGGCAGTTTTTAATTTTCATATTTATTTGGTTTCATAAAAATCTGTAAATGTCATTTACAGTATTAACAGACAGATGACATGATAATGTTTGCAGAGCTGGAGAAATAAAATACATTTTGCAACATAAATGGCATTTACTTGGAAATACTATACATAAGTACAGTATACTGTACTGGTGTATATAAGTCCAGTAAATGCAGGACACAACCCCAAACCCTGTGACTTTCAGTCATGTACAACTAGTCGGTCAGAAATGTTCCAAAAGTGTCCCAAGATAACATGTGATTTGTTTGGAGCCTGCACGGCTACTCTCTCGGATAATATTTGGGTCAGTTTCATGAGCTTTAATAGTTAAGGGGGGGTGGACAAAACACTATCAACACAATTACACTTACATCCCAAATCACTGTCCACTCACAGTGCAGTAGCTAAAGCACATTCTACAGTAAAAAAGATGTACTGGGCACACACACACACACACCCTCAGCGAGAAGACGTGTTTCAAACCGCCTCAACAAACCCTAAGTAGTTTTCAGGAATTGTCCTGTCTCCAGTCTTGTTAATAATTTTAAGTATTGCAAGTTATTATAGTCTATCAAAAATGTAAAGAACAGTTGTCATTAAGTATACATGAATGTTTTTATAGGAATTTTGGGAACAGCTGTTCAGTTTAGTACTGTAACCGACCTTAAAGATGGCCGACCTTGTAAACACTCGAGAACCGGAATTCCCAGGATTTGACAGTGAAACAAATGTAATGGACCTGGTTAAAACATTGATTATGAGAATTAGTGGTCTAGAAAAGAAAGTGGAGGATCTAGTATCAAGAGACATGCCTGAAAAGACCGAAAATACTATACAGAGTTTGATCCAGGCCAATGAGACAGCGAACCAGGAGATCCAGAATTTAAAACGAGAAAATATTGAATTACGGAGAAAACTAGAAGAAAGCAGTAACCAAACAGAGAAGGTAAGTAGTGTGTTAGAAGAGCAAAAGGCAAAATGGGCACATGTGGAAGAAGAACAGAAAGAAGTAGTCAGTTTAAGGGAAATTATTCAGGAAGAAAGGGAAATGAACAAGAAAAAAATGGAAGAAAATGTAGTGAAAATATTGAAGAAAAAAGAGAAAATAGTGAGAGAAACAGTAGAAAGGAACAGATGTGTGATAATATTTGGAAACAGGGAGGAAGAAGAAAAAGTTAGGTCTGTGAGACTCGAGAGAGACTCAAATCAGGTGAGGCAAATATTGGACAAGATCGATCCCGAAGGAAACAAGTGGGAAAAAGAAATTGAGGAAGTAAGGAGGATAGGGCCATATAAGAAAGGGGAAGCAAGACCAATGAGAGTTAAGATGTCTTCAGAAAGTGTTGTAAATGACATACTTAAGGTGACCTGGAAACTAAGTAAAGAGGCAGGAATGGAAAATATTATAGTTAGAAAAGACTTGAATGAAGAAGAAAGAGAAGTCTTAAAATCTTTGAAGGACCAAGTAAAGGAAAAAAATGACAGGAGGACAGAGGAAGAACGTAAAACTTTTTTTTGGAGAGTGATGGATATGAAGGCAAGGAAGTGGTATGTGAAGAACTAGACGTGAAGGAAACAAAGGGGTTGGATATGAATATGAAAAAGAGAAGAACGAGTAAAGATAACAACAGTGCAGCAAATCTGAGCATCATGTATAGTAACGTAGATGGATTAATATCTAAGAAAGGGGAAATTGGAGACTACTTAAATGAAAATAAACCTGAAATTGTTTGCCTAGTAGAGACTAAATTGCCCCGAGATGTCGATATAAAATTATTTGGCTGGAATAATTATAAGATTTGGAGGAAGGACAGAGAAGGCAAATTTGGGGGAGGAATAGTGATATTAACCCATAATGACCTAAGAGTAAAGAATATAGAAATTGAAAATACTAAGGCTGAACTTTTGGGAGTTGAAATAGAGGACAATTATGGAGAAAAAACGGATGTAATAGTTTTTTATATGCCCCCCAAAACTAGGGCATGGACAAAGGAAGATTACGAACAGTTAATAAGTGAATCCATTATTAGGCTAGAAATGTTAATTGAACGAAGAAATAGAATAATATTAATGGGAGATTTTAACTGTAGAGAAGTTGATTGGGAAAGTATGGATGCTGGGAACAATGAAGAATCATGGGGAAATAAATTAATGGAATTGATGATGGAAAACATGTTAACCCAGTTGATCAAAGAAAACACAAGAATTAGGGGTGTTGATGAACCATCCAGGCTTGACCTATTATTCACAAAGGACCCAAATGATGTGAGGAAAATAACCTACCAGTGCCCCTTTGGTAAAAGTGATCATCTGGTAATTGAGATGGATGTGGTAGGAGTGAGGGAAGGAGAAAGAGATGAAAAACACAGAGAAAATAGATACAATTATGGGAAGGCAGACTTTGCTTCCCTGAGAAACTTTTTCCAAAATGTAGAATGGAGTAAAATGAATATGATCACAAATGTTGATGAGAAATATGAGTTTTTGATAGAAGTATATAAAACAGGAGTTACTAAGTATGTCCCAAAATTTTCTGCAGCTATGGAAAGGAAGAAAGAATGGTTTAACAACAGATGTAGGATGGCACAAGAGGCAAGAAAAAAAGCATGGAAGAAAGTGAGAAGAAGGTATAGTGAAAGGGCCTGGGAGGAGTACAAGCAGGTTAGAAATGAATATGTAAGGATACGGAGAGAAGAGGAAAGGAAATACGAAAAAGATATTGTATCTCACTGTAAAAAAGAGCCAAAACTATTTTATAGGTTTGTAAATGGCAAAATGAAAGTTAAGGACAGTATAATACGACTGAGGGATGGAAATGAAACATACGAAAGAGAGGAAGACTTGTGTGAAATAATGAACAACAAGCTACAGTCAGTTTATGTATTGGAAGACGAATTTAGGGAGCCTGAAATGGAACCCAGGCTGACGAGAATGACCGAAATTACAGTTGACATGGATGAGGTGCTACAGCTGATGAAGGATTTGGATGTGAGAAAAGCAATGGGACCAGATGGTGTGGCTGGATGGATCCTGAAGGAATGTGCCGACCAGTTAGTGTGGCCAGTTTATGTCATTATCAAAACCTCGCTTGAAAAGGGACAGTTACCTAAAGATTGGAAAAGAGCAAGTATTGTGCCAATCTTTAAGGGAGGAGATAGGGAGGATCCACTTAATTATAGACCTGTGTCACTTACTAGTACTGTTTGTAAAATCTGTGAGAAAGTTATTAGAAAAAGATGGATAAAGTATTTAGAAGAAAATGAAGTGATAACACCAAGACAGTTTGGTTTTAGGGAAGGAAGATCATGTATTACTAACCTACTAAGTTTCTACAGTAGGGTAACAGATGTCGTACAGGAGAGAGAGGGATGGGCAGACTGTGTCTATCTGGATCTTAAGAAAGCATTTGACAGGGTACCCTACAAGAGACTACTGTGGAAGTTGAGGACATTTGGAGGGGTGCATGGGAAACTATTAAAGTGGATGGGAGATTATTTGATAGGAAGGCAGATGAGAACATTAATAAGAGACAAGGTATCACAATGGAGAAATGTGACTAGCGGAGTACCCCAGGGCTCTGTCTTGGCCCCAGTAATGTTTCTGATATATGTAAATGATTTGCCAGAGGGTTTGAATAGTTACATGAGTATGTTTGCAGATGATGCTAAAATTATGAAACATATTAAATGTATTGATAGTTGTAAAGAACTGCAAGAGGACTTGGACAAAATACACAGCTGGAGCCAGACTTGGAAAATGGACTTTAATGCCAAGAAGTGTCATGTATTAGAAATGGGTATAAGTGAAAGAAGACCACACTGGACATATAAAATGGGCAATGAGATGATTAGTAAAAGAAAGGATGAGAAAGATTTGGGAGTGATTATTCGGGATGACTTGTCACCAGAAAAGCATATAAACAAAATTATTGGGGGAGCTTATGGATTACTGACCAACATGAGAGTGGCTTTTAATTATATGGATGAAGATATGTTGAGGGAGTTGATAGTGACCATGATAAGACCAAGACTAGAGTATGCGGCGGTGGTATGGTCACCTCATTTGAAGAAGCATATTGATAAACTAGAAAGGGTCCAACGGATGGCAACGAAGATGATACCGTGTTTAAGGGAACTCGCCTACGAGGAGAGATTGGAAAA
The DNA here is from genome assembly GCA_018397915.1 of Birgus latro. Lineage (NCBI taxonomy): Eukaryota > Metazoa > Arthropoda > Malacostraca > Decapoda > Coenobitidae > Birgus > Birgus latro. The sequence continues at coordinate 5,141 of JAGKTI010012935.1, forward strand.
ACTGAAGTTACCAACATTGCACGAGAGAAGGGAAAGAGGTGACTTGATCACGATATTTAGAAATGTAAGAGAATTGGAAAGGGTGGATAGAGAGGATCTTTTTGTGTTGGATGATGGAAGAACAAGAGGTCATGGCTTCAAGTTGAGGAAAAGTAGATGTCTTAATGATCTCAAAAAGTTCAGTTTCCCGAATAGAAGCATAAGTATTTGGAATGACTTAGACGAAGAGGTGGTGCAGGCGAAAAACATTCATGTATTTAAAACTAGATTAGATGAATGTAGATATGGAGACGGGACAACACGAGCTTAGCTCAATTCCTGTATACTACAAATAGGTAAATACAAATAGGTAAATACACACACACACACATGCATGCAGAGCTGTTATGCTGACACTCTCCACTCCATCATAGCCGTCTGTTTCTGGGCCCAGCTCTCGATTCACCTCAGTGGTGCCGAACTGGTAGATGATGTCACAGATATTTGACGAAATAGTCATGCACAGGAAACAGACTGTTCCTGTTCCTTAATTCATCCATAACTGTCATTAGATGGTTATGATGAAAAAAGGTATGATGTCCATAACTGTCATTAGAAGTTAATTATGAAGAAATGTATGATGTCCATAACTCTCATCAGAAATTATATGAAGAAAGGTATGATGAATCAAGATATTTACATATTACCATTCTGATAGTTTATTACTCTAGGGCAAACAGAGTTTGCTGATTAGGGTGATGAAGCATTTGCTCTGTTTTGTCTAAGCCAGCATTTTAGTGAGTGTACCATAGGTACTGCTGGAGCTGGCTTGCAGTGTGTTAAATTTTGGAGCGTTCTGAATATATTACAGTGCCATCAGCATGGAATGGTAGAGAGAGGTGAGGTTGGCAGGTCATAGAGGAAAAAATAAGAAGTGAGGGTAATAGGACTGGGTCCTATGGGACGTTTCCTATAGAGTATTCTCAGCTTAGAACTTTGGTTTTGGTAGTAGCAGTAGTATTTCCCTAGGCAGTCTGGCCAAACAGCCCCGAGTCCCTAAGGAAGGCCATGGCTGAGACTGGGCTTTCCCAGAGAGCTCTCAAGGAGTGTATATTGTGTTGTTGGCACAGGTGATTGTGTGCAATGCAGTCTTCCATAATGTGCTTAGTAGTATGGGGTGCTGTGTTGCATTCTGGATAGGCATTGGCAACGGAGTCATCCAGCCTTTTCTGACAACTCAAGAGGGCTGGATGATGCCCACATCTTAGCCTGGCCAGGTGGACCCTGTCCTCACGAGGGAGGTAGGATTCAGAAGGGTGGATATCAGGAGGCCATGCATGCAGCTTTGTGCTGTCTTTGAGTGACTGAATGGAGCTGCGAGTGTTTTGAGCATGGATATGCTCGTGGATGCTGGTTTGAGGTGAGTGAGTGGGGAGAGATGACAGTATATGTGTATATGTATGATAGGGTGTGCTGGATGTTGTTTTGATGTTCTTTGGTGTGTGTGGATGTGCTGCCAGAAATTCAAGGCCTCACCAGTCAACTGACACACTTCAACACTCCCCAACATCCCATGCACAAGACGTTGTACAACAAATATGAGAACTGAGCACTGAGATAAACAGTAAAATATCAGAGCAACAAAAACTAAATTGATCACAAAAACAAACACCAGCAGACTTCACAAAACACTAAACAGCATCACACTCTCCAACAGCAACACTACACTACCACACACTGCTGTCACAACAACAAATACCATACCCACAAACAATCAACAGGCAAAAACTCCCTTTAATCACTTTTCACATGTCAGTCCCCTAAACCTCCATTGCGACAACTGACATGTCATCCAACATAAGAGACAGTTCCCCACAGACCCAGACTTTGCACCGTTCGCTTACAACCAGATGAAGCACATCATAGCAACCTTAAGCACTCATTTGTGTTTTTGATCTTTGCTGAATTTGTTGTGAGGTGAATGGAGGGAATGTATGTGTTTACTTTTTTTTTTCTATGGCTTTTTTTTAAGGGTTAGCATTTTTGTGGCTTTCTGATGGTAATAATTTATGAGGCTGTTTCCCTGCCTCTTCCTTCTGGGGATGTTGTGCTGCAGTTTATTAAGGCCTCAGGGGAGGATGAGTCTTTGGATGTGTGAATATGTGTTATTCCTTTCCAGAATTGACTGCTGTTTGTTCATTGATCCGCAGTTCCCACAAAGTTTTCCTAGGTGTGTTGCTTGCTTGTGTAAATGAGTTCATTAATGCTGTTTCCAGAGTTGTGCAAGGATTCCAGCTGTGCTTTAGATGGTTTGACTTTTTCTGTTTCATCTGTTTCTTTCCTTGATGAGTTGATTTATTTGAGGGGAGAAGTTAGGGTTGAAGTTTTTGGTTTGCCACTAGGATAATGAGATTTTCTGGATTTTGTAATAGTTCTGTTGAAGTTGGTGATTGCTTTGTCAGTGTTTGGGAAAGAGTCCAGATTAAGGTTTCTAGTGCGTGTTGTGTCTAGTATGAACAGTGCCTAGTTACCATCTTGTAGTTACAGAAGGTTTTCTTGTTTCTGATTGGGTTTGCTTTTATTGTGTGTGATATGGTTATAGGGAGATGTTCAAATGGTAGATCATGCCCTACATACCAGCTGATGTGATTGGCTGGTGTAAAAATACATAAAGTGAGGTTTGGGGGAGGAGACCACTTTATTAGATCTGTATGGAGGTTTTGCTGGGGTATGGTGGTTGTTTAGAATGTATAACTGTTTGTGTTGTTCTTGAATGAGGATCTCCAGCTGTCATCTGTTTATGTGTTTAGCCATGCATGGAATGCATGTTCTGGTTTGGGGTGAGGGATGGGTTGTATCCTGATGGGCATAATAGAGGTGGTTGTATGTCGATATGTTGCATTTGCATTGTGTACACTGATTTGTATTTATGTTATTTCTGTTAAATTTTCATTAGATATGTGTTGTTTTATTTCTTGTCTAGTGATGTTTAATGGGATGTCTTTTGTGTATGAGGGTGATGAGCTGCTGTTTCCTTGTATTTTGTTCTGTTTTCTGTGAAAGTAGTGTAGTTTGTGAATTGTAGAAAGTTGCGCCTGTTTGTAAAATTAGCCTCCTGTATTAATGCAATGTCAGTGTTGTATGTGTGTGGAGAAAGCCATGTTGTTCTGTAAACTTTATGTTAATACCATGGATGTTTAATTTTAATATCGTTAGCATGCATTTTTCTTAGTTTTGCATGTTTGGTCTTTTGTTTTATGTTTTGCTGCAGCCACATGACATTGTGAGGTGAAGTGCTTGTATGTTGGTAGACCTGAGCAGCCAAGATGCAATCACCTTTTGCAGATGTTGGATTCATCTCAGCTTTGCCTGCCTGTAATGTTCTTGTTGCCAGTGGCAGCACCGGGATTTTTAAAGTGGGGGGCAATTGGAGGGCAAGAGAAAATGTTGGGGATGCAAATAAGTATTCGCGCAGAGCGCTAAGCACAAGCAAAATTGGATGGGGTCCAGGGCAAAGCCCGGAAGCTCCGAGCATTTAGCATTTTGAATGATAAAAATATCAAGTTTCAGGATCGTTTTTTTTTTTTTTTTTTTAAATGCATCATTGAATTACTGATTCAAAGATTCCCAAAAAAGTTTAACAGTGAATTTTGATGAATACTTTTACCTTGAAATTTGGAGGAGCTCTCAATTCAGTCCAGTTTATATTTGATAGAGTGTCTTAATTCTGAAAACAAATACATGCAACATATTAAAGTATCATGCTAGGTGTTCATTTTTCCTCAGCATAATGATAGTGATGAGGGAGCTGGGTGATTAGGTAGGAGAACTTTTATTTAGTTTTATGTATAGGTCTTAAGCCTAGCTTGCAGCAAGGAGTGGGGTTGGGGCATTTAGGAGTTACTTTAGAAGGAGGTTTTAGAAGGTTTTATTCATACCGGCCGAGGACTATACGCTAAGAAACTTCATGATGCCACCACCTAGAGTGGCTGACCATAATGGGCAAAACAGGGATAATCTCTTCTCTATCATAATGCCTCTCAATTAACATTTCCAAATCTATTTGTTTTGTGATTGTAGGGACAAATAATATTAGTGGTCTTTCCTGGTCATTTTCCTTCATGTATTGCCTTTATTTTTATTTATTTTTTTTTTTTTTATAGTTTTACTGGATCTGACAGGGGGGGCATTTGCCCCCCCCCCTCCTCTCCCATGCCCCCACTTTTTGCCACCACTGCTTGTTGCATTTAGGGCATGTGTATCTGTCTGGATGAGGGTTGAGTCTTATGTCTACAGCTAGGAGCAAGAGGGACTGGTAGGCAGAAGTAGCTGCAGGTCATCTAACAGAAAAATGTGAAGTAGTGTATCTCCAGTGATGTTGCTTTGTGCCAGTGCTCCAACCCACATGCTTCTTTCAGGGGGTGGGGGTGGAAAGTTGCAAGTCATTCATATGGCCAGGTACAGGGATTTTCTTTGCCTAGGCTGAGTTGATTTCTTGTCTAGACAGGTTCCCCAGCTGGGTGCATGGGTGCCACCATTGGATGGTGACCCTCGCTAGTGCCACTGATTATTTGAAGATAGCTTTCAGTGCAGACCGAGGCTTACTTATAGCATTACAATACCCTGGTTATTTATAAAATATCTTACAGTGGTTATTATTGGGGAAGAGTTGATTGTGGCTTTGCCTAGCAGGTCAAGTTACCACTCACAAGAAGTTACAGAAGTCTGTCTATTGCCAGACGCCTCAATCCCGCACGGGGTGGCCACAAACAAATCGCCTCCATGTCGCTCTGTCCCCCGCCATTTCACTATCCCACTCCCAACTCACACCCTCTTCTCTCATGTACCTCTCCACTCCATCCCTCCATCTCATCCTCGGCCTCCCCCTCCCTCTCACCCCCTCCACCTCACTCACATACACTCTCCTCATCAGTCTTTCACTCTCCATCCTCTCCACATGCCCAAACCACCTTAACGTGTTTCTCCTAACGCTTCCTATCACGTCCACAACCACACCACAACGTTTCTGCACTTCCTCATTTCTTAGTCTGTCTCTCCATGTGACTCCGCATGCTCCTTTCAGATAACTCATTTCCACTGCTCTCACTCTTGACTTCTGTCCCTCCAACAGGGTCCAAGCTTCACTTCCATATGTTAGAGTTGGTATCACAATACTGTCATGTAACAACTTTTTCACTTCCATGCTCACCTCCCTGTTTCTTAAAACTGCTTTCAACGAACCAGCAACCTTCCTTCCCTGCTGCACCCTTTCAGGCACTTCACCCTCCAGACTTCCATCCTTACAGAAGTCACAAATATATTATCAGTAGGAGGTGCTGGAGAAAATTGAAGGTTATACCCTGTGGGCTGCTATTATATAAATAGCAGCCTCATTTTACTACACCTTGTTACGTGATAAATCACCACAGCAATAATTCAGAAGTTATGCCCTGTCTCGGTACAACATTAAAAAATTAGTCGCAATTTTGCAACAATGATATTTTTGACGGATGCCTCCAAGAATCTTGTGTGGACGTGGTGAGGTATGCAAGCTAAAATGGCCACCCATCGTTTACATTGGCTGAGATCGTTGCCTTTCATTTCATTTTGTGCATGAAAGGCCACTGAAACACCATTGTTATCACCAAATAACAGGGCAAGTGCATAACAAATAGTGCAGTGTGTAATATTAAGTGAAGTGATATTTTTTGTGTATGAAATACTTAAACTTGACTAGGAAATCACGTCAGCCTTAAGTAATCGTCATCCCCTTAAGGGCTTCTACTTGGCTGACTGAGCCAAGATCCCTGCCCAGTGTTTACATTGGCTGTGATCATTGCCTTTTGTTTTAGTATTATTTTGTGCATGAAAGGCCACTGAAACACCTTTGTTGTCACCAAATAACAGTGCAGGTGTTTAACAAATTGTTCAGTGTACAATATTGAGTGAAGTGATACCGTATCTTATTGTGTGGAATTGTCGTCCAGGCCCTCCAACAATCCCCCCCCCCCCCAGCACATTTTAGGCCCAGTTGAGGTCACCCTCCATAACCCCATTGAACCCATGTTATATCGACCTCATTATGTGATAAATTCTTTATGCAGTAAGTCTTCACTTGATGCATCCCTACCGCATAATGAGGCTGGACTGTACTAGATTTCTTCTTTATGTAGTGTGCATACCAGAAGACAAGTGGAGACCTGCAGACTTGTAACTTCTTCCTGCCACTATCTTCCCACCACTGTCTCTGTGTTGCTACATATTGAGGTAGTAGAACAAAGCTACCCATAGAACCCTATAACATAGTGACCCAATTAACTGAGCACTCTGATAGTTCTGCATTTGTGCTGGATCTCTCATATCTTATATTTTAGTAAGCAAGAGAGTTAGGATTATGATGCTGGAAATGATGAAACTCCTACCCACATACCCTCTTCCCACTGCGTTAGTCACTAAATAACATCTCTGTAATCAGCCTCATCCTGTTGACATTTTTTTCCCCATACATTTTCTGTAACACTTCCAGACAAATACAGAGGTAGTTCTTACTGTGTCAGGCATGGGTTCCAAAATATCACAACTTTTTCCGTACAGCTGTTTCTCTTAGAGTGAGTGAAGCTTACAAATCAGCAAAATAGGTAGCAGTGGAATTATAATTGGCAGTTTTCTTTAGTTGCTAGCAGACTATTAATAGCAAGGGAGATTAAAAAATGGTGACTTACTGTTCATTCATATTGTTTTGTATCATTTATAAAGGCTCCATTATGCTTGCATGTGTTGGCCTTGGTCACCTGATGGTGGCTGTCCATGCTGCTTGATCTCTTGACTTTCCTTGTAGCTCCTTTACTCCCTTCTGCTGTATAAACTTTCTTTTCATGTATAAGCAAAGTTGTCTTTCTTGCAGTTATGTTTTATTTTTCCTTAATTGGAGTAAATATGGTCTCCAGGGTTTGGTCGTGAAGTATTTGTGGAGCGAGCAAAATGGCACTGGGTAAAAGGAGAGCATCACCAGGCAGTCACTACACTTAACCATGGAATTGACAAGTTCTTCCCTGCATGGGAGACTTACAAGTCCAATTCCAGTGAAAGCTCCAAGGTGAGAGAGTTTTAAGGATTAATTTTTAGTTATTTGTCAAGTCTTTTATCATCACCCTAACCTTGTAATATCCTGTTGAAAAATGAGATGGGTAGGATCTAAATTTTAAAAAGGCTACAGAAAGTGCAAAGTAGGAGAACTGTTAGCAGCATGACCATTGAAATATTCCATTCCTCTGTTCACTCATGAAAGAATTCATATATCAGAAGTTTTTTATTCCACCCCACACAAGAGTTACTTCATATGATTAAGTTGGTCTTGCCTCAATTATTGGGTAAGTGCCATTTCATTGACTGATAGGTTAAGTAATATTTCAACCCCTGTCATTTATATGTATGTACATTCTTCATCTATCAATTTCTAACTTTTATCGGTTCTAACTTGCTTTCTTTGCTTCCATACCTCTCATTCTGGCATGTTCGTGTACCCGTATCCAACCATTTTCTTTATTGTCATTCATGCCTTACTTCAAAACCCTCTACTTCTTTCACAACCTTGTTCATATTCATTGTGCACTGCCATACCGTCTACTGTTCAGTACCTAATGAGCAGTGGACTTTCCTGCTACACATCTTTCACAAGTTTATTTTGTACCCTGTTCAGCCCATACAGTTCAGATTTGAAATGCCATAATCCTGGGCTTTATGTGTGTGTGTGTGTGTGTGTGTGTATTTGCCTATTGTATTTGTATTTAGCTGCTTGTAGTATGCAGGAATTGAGCTAAGCTTGTACTGTCCATTCTCCATACCTGCTTTAATCCAGTCTAGTTTTAAAGACATGGATGTTTTTTGCTTTCACCACCTCTTTGTCTAAGTCATTCCAAGGACTTGTACATCTGTTTGAGAAACCGAATCTTTTGAGATCATTAACCTGTCATGTCCCGACTGATTTCCTACCTCCGATACCCCTCAGTCCCAAGCAATTTCGGATTTTTTTTTTTCTCAAACCTTCGCTTTTGGTGAGAAACATCGAGAATTCGTAGAGAAATCGCCCACCTGAGCCTATAAATGGTGCTACAGGTGATGAGTCACCCTTACCTTTCATTCTTTCTCACGGTATCTGGCCTCAAAGAAAATGAACTATGGGAGGGTAAACTAATTCAAACCACTTTGAATTACATATTTATTTGGTACGAATTTATGTGTCGTATAAGACTATATTGGTTTTCACACAATTATATAGGCAATAGAAGCATTTTTCAGTCACCAAACACATCCACATGTGGCACCTTCCTTTACGACATTACCACCTCATCATTTCTGTTTGTTTCTTGCTGTAGCTTCTTTATTACTTTGTCCTCCACCTCAGGAATCACTTTCACCGTGAATTTCGTCATTGGAGAGACTGTGTCGCGACATGTCTTTACTGGCCATGTCACTGCTAACAGGTGAATTGCCGAGTGTGGGGGTAGGGGGGGTCAGGTGGGGCCAGGCATTATTCCCACTTGACAGCAGATAGAGGAAGGTCCCCCACATATTCCTACCGAAAATCACCCGTGAAACTTGAAAATTGTGCAAATGACTGACCTTGCAATTGCGTAACGTACAGGTACGTCGATGGGTCTAGCTGTGACAAAACATTGCGACGTACCCATATGTTGACAGGACACCTCAGGTTAAGGCATCTTCTCTTCCTTAATTTAAATTCATGACCTCCTGTTCTTCCATCATCCAATACAAACAGATACTCTCTATCCACCTTTTCCAGACCTTCTTATATTTCCAAACATCGTAATCAAATCTCCTTTTTCCCTTCTCTCATGCAGTGTTAGTAACTTCAGTTTTGCCATAATTTCCTCATAGGTCAGTTCCCATAAGCATGGTATCATCCTCGCAGCCATCTGTTGTTCCTTCTCCAGTTTATCAATATGCTTTTTCAGATGAGGTGACCATATCAGCTGCATAGTCTAGTCTTGGTCTTATCATGGACACTATCAACTCCCTTAACATTTTTCCTCAGCCATATAATTAGAAGCCACTCTTGTGTTGATCAGTAATTCATATGTGCCTCCATTGATTCTGTTTATATGCTTTTCTGGTGATAGGTCATCTTTTATAATCACTTCCAAGTCTTTCTGTTCTTTTCTTTTGTGCATTATCTCACTACCTATTTTACATAACCAGTTTGGTCTTTTTTTTCACTTGCACTCATTTGTAACACATGACTCCATTTTCCAAGTCTGGCTCCAGTTGTGGAGTTTATTCAAGTCCTCTAGCAGCTCGTTACAACTATCAGTACATTTAATATGGTTCAAGATTTTATCATCATCTTCAAACATAGTCATTTAACCATTCAAACCTTCTGGCAAATCATTTATTTATATATATATATATATATATATATATATATGTATATATGTATATATATATATA
>JAGKTI010012936.1:0-11028 GCA_018397915.1 Birgus latro
AATCCTTTTTAAAAACTATGGGGTTTCTTGTATAAATTTAACATTCCCTGTTGCAGGAGTGGACTCATTCCGGGTGTGGGTTGCGGCGGAAGGGCAGAAATTCACCTTTAATGGGTCGCTGGAGCCTGGGACATGGAACCCACTATGTGTTGGCTACACCAGCACCAACTCCGACGTCCCCTACAAGGTTCTGCCTGAACAGAACAATCTCGAATCATGCTAGATTATGTCTGTGAGATGCATGGGACCGTTTTCTACTCCTCTTTATTCATCTCTGCAACATTCGTAGCCTTTCCTCTAATTTTCTCTTTGTTAAACACCACCTGATTTCGGCTAAACATCACTCCCTTTTCTTCAGTGATACTCAGCTGTCTGAGGTGACTGATAACAAACTCTTCTTCTACTTTACCTAAACTCACTTCAAAGCCATTTGTGGTCATTGTGTGTATGTGCACAACATATCTTGCTCTCATGTTTCTGAATTTGAATCTTCTGAATTCTCTACATTCTGTCTTCCACTACCATGTCAACCTCTGACTAACTGTATCGCTGCTCTGTACTTACCCAGTATTTCTAATATGAAAAATTCTTTGACTATCTTACTTAAAAGATGTAACAAGTCCTATCAATTTCTCCTTTCTCTGAAATCTCCATTTTAGGTGATTTCAATGTTAATCACCAGCATTGGCTCTCCTCCCCATTCACTGATCCATCTATGAACAAGCCTACATCTTTTCTATCCTTAATGACCCAAAGCAGCTTGTACAACACCTTACCCTTATCCCAGACTGCCTTGGAGAGAGTCTCAACATACTTTACCTGTTCCTTCCAAGTAATCCGTCAGCTTACAGTGTTAATCTTTTCACTCTGTTGGGCTCCTCCAATCACAGCCTAATCACCTTTACCTGTCCCATCATTCCAGTAAGGCCTGTGGACCCTACCAAGAAGCAGTGGGTATGGTACTTTGGAGCTTTTATTTATGCAAGGAAGAAGGAACCAGAGTCTAAAATCCCGCAAATTGTTCCTAAAAAAAAAAAAAAAAAAGGATGAAATCAAAATAATCTAGATACAAATTCAGGATCCATTCATTTTGAGATGGCTGGACACACTGCGTTTAACAAAAGTTGAGGCCATGGCACACCCAATGCCTTACTTGACTCATATCTCTGATTGGGGTAAATGTAATCTTGTTTTTAGAGCATCAACAACTCAGTTCTTACATCTTTCAATCCACCATAATCTTATGCAGGAGTATCGTTTAATTGTTAACAATATCGAAGTCAGTCCTGCTTCATCTTAGAACATGCTTGGGATTTCATTCTCTAAGGATTTGTATTGAAAAGATCATGTTACCTTTCCTGTAAAATCTGCTTCCAAGATATTAGGTGTGCTAAGCCAACTCCATGCCTTGATTACCCCCTGCACAAATCCGCCCATGTGTAGAACGCAACTCTCTTGTGTGGGGAGGCTTCCCACATACAACTGTTTCCAACACGCTGGAGTCAAAGGCATTTTGTTTCATTAACTCTCCTCCTCTTGCTGGCTCCCGTCAACCTGTCTCTTTGCCACACTGTTGCATCTTTATCTCTTTTCTGTCGCTACTTCGGTAGTCACTGCTCCTCGTAACTGCCTGCTTGCATCGTCCCACCATTAAGACTGGCGCGTAGCACCAATCTAGCAGCAAACTCTCATTTTTTTTTTTTTTGTCCGAATCTCTAATGCAGGAGTCCGTTACCTCCAGTATTTCATGTATGCAACATTTCAGCTGTGGAACTGTCTTCCTCTGTGTGTACTTACTCCTGCCTATAATCTCAGTCTTTTAAACACGGTGTGTCCAGGCATCCCGAAATGAACGGAATTTGAGTTTACCTGTCTGTTATTTTGTTTTTATTTTTTCTTTGAGGGAACAGACTTGTGGGTTACTGGTCTTTGGTTCCTTTTTCCTTGCATAAAAAAATACTGATCACGTAGTAAACAAAATGGATAATTTCTGTCAATGTTCTGAGCCAGATATTCGTAAGGTCACTGTTAAAACTAATTGCATGTTCTCCTTGCCATGAGAGATATCACACTCGCATGTCATCACTCGAACTTTAATGCTGAACTACTTATACTGATTTTATATTAGAGCTACATATCTGATCCTAGACTGGTGTGATGACAACAGCAGTAGTGTTTACGTGTAATATCTATGAGTCTTATGAGTGAAGACGGTCTTAATGGTATGTCTGGCTCTCTAACTATATATATATCATCCAAGTCTTTATTCTTTCCTCAGGAGTTCAAGTGCCCCGGGCTAGGCTGTTTGGTCCAGACATTTAATGCAGAGTGACCGCTTGCCTCCCCTGAGTTGTTTTACTTGGGTAATAAACCGAACTACCCCTAGAATGTAAACCTATTCGGCCACATCCAGTTGGAGCGCCTTAACTCTCGCGACAACCACGTTTCCATTGGGTTATTTCGGTTACCATCCAGTGTAGTAAAGTTTCCTGTCTGTGAGAAATCATGTGCTTTGTTTCTCAGTGTAGTCACATGTAAGTAGCATTACATCAAGTGATCCTACGATCAGTTTTTAACTCTTGTAACGCTTGACCACCAAATTCTCTGCTTCACTGGGTCAAAGCATCCCTGTGTTTAATACTGATAAGGATCGATCAGCCAAGCAAATAAGAGTTACCATCTGTGGCTGGAAGCGAGGCTTTTATGCTAATGAAAGACGAAGCTCTCTTTTTACATACAGGCGCTCATCTAGAAGCGTCCTGGTCAGTCACTCGCATAAAAAAATTTCACACAGTGGTTCACTCTAAAGACGTCTTTTATGATGCTTCAGTTCAGCTGCCTAAGGATTTTCACACGCCACACGCTGCATTCTAGCAAAGCCCTGTATGGTGTTTACAGTTGATGAATCTGCATATAGTCTGACATTTATCTCGTATTAATGTATCTGTGGTGCTGAAGAGGAGGCTACCCTTGGTTGTACTGTGCACTCCAGGCTAGGAGTAGCACATATAATTTCGTCCAACTTGCCCTGTGTTCTGTGAATAGGATATTCATCAAACTGGCAAGGCTCTCATTCCCTCGTGGGTGGGCCACTGCACCCTGCGTCATCTTTTACACAATGGGAAATTGCGCTCTAGCGGTCATTTCCCTCCTCCCCACGCTTGTGGAAATATTTGGAGCAATTTTAGTCTAAAACACAATACATTTGCCCGGCTTGCTGCCTACCCATCACAAACACTATATGAAAACATGGACCTGTTCAGTTTAGTTTATGCAGCGAATGGATCCACACCACATGCACTACGTTTACAGTTACCAGACAGCACCATAGCTCATGGGTATGTGACAGCTGCGAGACATCCGCTACAGTCCTCTTGTCACTTCATATACAGTCTCCCCTCACTCTCTCCAACTCCCTTACCTACACAACCACTGCCACCACAACTCAACCTCTGCGCACAAACACTACATCTTCAGTACAGACCTACATAAACATACTTTTCCTTGAACACGCAGCAAAAGCATTTTATAATAATTTACTGATGGTTTCATCACCAGAAAATCATTATCATTATTAAAACACATGCATAGCACTCCTACATGAAACGCGGAGAAAACTCAACACACCGGTCAGTACTCAAACATCTGCACAGACAGAACTGAAGGCCATGGAAGAGGCCTCATCATTTGCATTCACACATCCATCCTCTACAAAGATTAAACACAGACAAAACAATCACTCGTCCACCACATTAGAAATAATCATTCACTTCAAATCTAGTCAGAAACTAGAAATGTAAATTTTCACATACCATAGCAACACCACCGTCAGCTCCTCCCCCTAACACATGTAACTAACTATAACTGCTAGAGATTTTAACGCTAAAAACACAAACTGGTACGAACACAATGAAAACAACCGCTGAGGCCTTAACATCGCATCACAGCTCAGCAATTTTTACATTCTCAGTGACACTTCACAATACTCCTACTTCCCACACGAAGCACATCGCTCACTCCCTTTGCCAGATTCCAGTTTATTTGCACACACTTTCACTCAGCACCACATGATGGACAGTACCCAGATTCCCATCAGATCACCTCCTCATCACCATCACCATACATACACACTCGAAACCATAGCGTTCACAGGTCACTTACACAAACTACAAGAAAGCAGGTTGGACAAAATTCGCTGAAGAAAAAGGACACGTTCATCAGCAACACTGACAGTCACACTGAGAATTTTATTAATGCCATATTTAACGCAGACAAGCACCATATTCCATGAGGCACCAGAAGATATACAACCCAGTCTTTACACTGGAGAATGCTTGCCTCAAAAAGCAATTGAACTCACTCAAATACAACACCCTCACCCCTCAAAAATAATATCACAAGGTTCTAGCTATTAAAAAACAAATTTCCCCCTCCCCCAAAAAAAAAAAAAAAAATGAAGAACCTTTGTAACAATACTCATACTCTCCACAGGCCCCACTCAGCCCTAGAAAACATTTAACAGTAACAAAATCACAAACAAGTACCACAAAAACCTACAAAGCTATCACTTCCAACAGACATCACATCCTTTCCTAGCAAGAAAAGGCGTATATACTCCTGGAGTCTGAAAATTCCACTCGACCACAGCTTAAAACGCTTCACTGTAGAACAGATACGCAACATTATCAAGAAAACAAAGCTCCTTAATTTAGGCACAGAGCACAATGGCATTAGCAACCTATGCCTGAAACATGTAGGACCACACGGCATTCAGGCCCTGGCAAACAATAGCAATGACTTATATGCACATTGTAGCATTTCCAACATTTGGAACCATGGAAAAATCCCAGTTTGTAAACCAAACATGGACCCACAATACCCTTCTTTTTTATAGACCTATAATACTATTTAGCAAACTTTCCAAGATACCTGAATGACCAGTTCTTAAACAAGTCACACTTCATATCCCCCTTACTCTTTTACAACACAACTTTAGTGCACAACCCTCCACAGTCACCTTACTAACCAACTTGACACAGTGCACGTCTGATGGTATCAACTCTCCGCGACCCACACAGAGTACCACCTGAAAACAACAAACATAAGTAAAGGCTTTGATGCAGTCTAAGATGAAACTTATTGACAGAACCTATAACACAAACATGAAGCAAAACACCAAAAACTGGCTTGCAATTACTGTTCTGGTAAACAAGCGCATATTACTTCCCAGGGCAAGATATCACAAAAGCGAAACGTCATTAACAGAGTTCTACAGGGCTCCGTTCTTTTAGCTGTTTTAAATCTATACATGCTTGGCATTCCTATACTCCAGTGGTCCACATAAATTGTCACATATACAAATCATGTTATAATAGAAACTACAAGCGCCACTGCAGACACAACCTGCACACAGCAACAACACTTCCTCAACACACCGAAGGTATGGGTCAAAGACAACTGGCTGATGATTACTTATGCCATTCCACCACTGCACTCATCTGTTTTGACACGTAGGTGGACACAGACAGTGTTTGCGAGATTGTTTATCAGGTAGTGGTCCCTTGAGTATAAAGGGATGGTATCATAAACATGGCTTATGGCTCTTCATTGGTTGGTCATTTATGGTGTACAGAAAACTTGGATGTTGCACAGTGCTGTAAGGCTTGTCATGTATGTCAGCTGGCAAGTAAGCATAACAAAGCTGTTTCTGTGGCATCTTTTGTCCCGCTGCATGGATTTGAAGCAGCTTTCAACTGAGTAATGGAAGACATAATTGGGCCTTTGGCAAGGACCTCTTCGGGCATCGGTATATTATTGGTATGGTTAACATATCTACAAGGTATCTTGATCCAGTTTCACTGAGAACTAATTCAGCTGCAACAGTTGGAAAGGAATGGCTAAAGTTTTACACTAGATTTGGGCTACCAAGGAAGATATAGACCAGATCAATGAAGGAAGTATGGATTGAACGGATTACCACTAAAACATAGCTCAGCATTAGGGAGCTTAAGAGAGATTTCATCAGACCCTTAATTCTGTGTCAAGAAACTACTGTTGTGAGAATGAAAAGTGCTGTGATAAAGTTTTGCCATCTGCATTGTTTGCTACTGAAGAGCAACCAAACGATCCATTGAGTTACTGTCCTTTGAAGCTGATTTTGGGCATGATGTAAGAGGATCCTTGGAACCGAAAAAAAAAGTGATAAGATGTGGAGTGTGAAATTAGTTTGTTGACTTATCAGAATTCAATGAGAAATTGAGCACGAATTGGGAGTCAGCATGGCAAAACTTGTACTCCTCCCAGAAGAAAATGAAAGCACAGTATCATGAAATAAGAAGGCTAGAGAACGTACATTTCAGTCAAGTGATCAGGTGTTAGTGCTGGTACCTGTGCTGTGCATGGTTTGTCGCTTCAAGCCAAATTTAAAGTGGTGCTGTTTGGAGTAAAGAATTCTCCTGCCACATTTCAGCAGGTAATGAACAGGGTCGCTGATGGTCTGGAGGATTACTTATGTTGATGGCATAGCAATGCATTCAGTTCAGCAAGATTCTTTGTTACAAATGCTTATCATGCTGATTTAGTAGCTAACATGTCCAAGTGGGACATTGTTCGACTGGGTTTTGATGCATCGTGCACTGCAAAGTTTGAGTCCATCCGCAAATTCCCTGCTCCTAAAACTAGGAAAGAGTTACAGCACCACTGAAGCATGGTTGGCTACAATTGTAATTTTTTTTTTTTTGTACAATAGCACCCTTGCCTGGTTTGTTGAGAAAGTGCGTAAAGTATGAGTGAAAAGAGTGTGAGAAAGTTTCTTGTAATGCCTGGGCCATACTGTCTTGCCGTGTGGTCATCCATTAACGTTAACATAGATGCCAGTAATATTTGGGATGGATAGGTGCTGTTTCAGGAGACTGACCAGAAAAATTACTTTTCAACTATGAAAAAAGAAGTTCAGCTCAGTTCAAAGAATTATTTAACTGTAAAGAAAGAACTGCTCTCATTCATAGTTGCTCTTCAGCATTTGGCATTGGTGCATATAAATGCAGCTGACGGATAGGTTGTGGTCTTTACTGACCCACACCCTTGAAAATGCTATTAATAAATTTTGAAATAATGAACAAATATTTTTGCTTAATTTAGAGAGAATAACAGAAATATTCCCCTTGATAAAATTTCTTTGTGAGGAGACAGGGGAGTTTAGGTGTTATGTGAGAGGGCCTGGTCATGGGAATAAAGACGACGTCTGCCATCGTGATGCCGCTGATTGCATCAGCTTATGCAGTTGTCTTCCGCACGGCCAAGGTTATAAAAGGTCGGCAGTAGCCCTGAGACAGTCTTCCAGACTTCCTCGAGCTAACGTCACTTCATCATCATAATCATCATCAACTCGTATAATTCCACTGCAGAACAAAGGCCTCTCCCAAACTTTTTTCACTTAACGTGATCCTGTGCTGTTTATTTCCATTCCAGAACCCTTCGGATTCTGAAGAATTTTCTGTCTTCATCGCTTGCTTTTTGTATTTTGTCTGGGACCCTGTGTCTCCTGATGTATTATTAAATTTCAGCACATCTAGTTGCTAGCCTCGCTCTTGGTCTTTTTGAATTTCTTTTCACCTGATCTGATGCCACAAAACCGTCCTCGTGCCTTGTACAAATATGGCCCGTCCACTGCATTTCTTCTTTTATAATGATTTTATTACGTCCGTTTTCTAATCCAAGCTGATGTTTTCTAATCCCTTAAAGTGATTCCTAGCATCGATTTGTCCATACCTGTTTGGGCACTTCTTAAGTTTCTTTCCAGGGGTTCTGTCATTGTCCATGTCTCCTAGCCGTAAGTCATTAGGGGGAGAGTGCATTGGTTAAAAAGTTTCTCATTAAATACAGTGGTAAAGTGCCCTTCAATATGCTACTTTGTCTGCCGAAAGCTCTGCAACACAGTTTTTTACCTCTACTTTTTTTCAGGTTAGAATGATGGGTTAGTCTGTACAAGTTGCCCCAGGTATGTTAATCAGCTAATTCTAAAACTTTATTTCCCATTCTTACTTCCTCAATTTCAGCTTGGTTATTAAACATTACTTTTGACCTTTTCTTATTCATCTTCTGCCCCTGTCAATGGCTAAAGTCACTTAGTTTTATTTATATTTGTTTTATTTATATTCTGTCCCTGGTATCAGTTTCATTATACAAGTAAACAGCACTCACAGAGCGCATACCTCCGCCAACACCTGTACCAGACAATTCAGATCACAAACAAAGTTTAATCAACTCTTCCTTGGCCCGTGTCCCGCATATCCACAGTATATCACTGGAATCCATCATTAACTTCTGAAATATCTTGTGACATGCAAACAGAAAAGTCCTAACTTGAACTTAGATCACCACCACCATTTTATCAACTTCTCTTTGGCCCATGACCCACATAGCCGCAAAATTTCAATAAAATCCATCACTAACCTCTGAGATATTATGTGGATAAACATGCAAACAGAGGTGAATACATGAACTCCTCTATTTTTCCTTGGCAGAGGTACTGGGTTCAAGTCGGTCATGACCAACCTTCAGCCAAGGTGCATCATCCGTTTGGCCCACCAAACCCTGTGGTAATTACATGAACACTCGCCGGCAGCTTAGATAAAATGTGAACAACGGAACGGTTTGATACTGACATACCGGATTTGGCACTTGAGCTGTCGTACCGTAAGTACATTTGGTACAACATTCACTAAATCTGGCACAAAGTCGGTCCTTATATTGTGAAGTCAGTTGAATGCGCCCCAAAATATTTCAGTACATCTGTTTTTGTTCATATTTTTGTGCGTTTTTGTTATTTGTAGTTTATTTTGGTAATCCTTAAATTTACAATGAATGATCAAGGGTTGTGCTGCTATAGCCTACGTTACCTACAATATATATATAATGGTTTGAGGCGACTCATTCACAGTGCATCACAGTGCAATAAAAATATTTGTAATACAATACATAATACTGAATATCATGAGTTGGTATTTGGAAAAATATTCATCATTTTATCGTATTAGGATCTAAATTAGGCATCAATTAATTTATATGAGCATGGTGGTAAAAATATTGATTTAATCATGCAAAATGAAAATGGCCCACAGTTCGATAGCTATATCATAATGCAGCCTGCCGGGTCAGAAAGAATTTCCATGTTTAGTCTAAATTGTTTAAGAGTTAATCTATAGTACAAGAGCTTCGGGCTCCTTCGGAGGGGCTTCGGACTACGCCCTCGTACCCTAACTTGGAGCAGATGCTTACTGAGACTTACAAGTATAAGTCAAAAGCTGCCGATAAACTGTTTCTTTTACATGTAAATATGCATAGTATGAAAAGATATAACTGCTTCACTTATTTCTTTTCAAGTTCAAAGGATTGTGTGGCTTCATAAATGATGTGCTGACGGGGATTATTACCGCGTGATCAGCCCAGAGCATGATCAGCCCAGAGCACCTCAAGGTACATAACACCACACATGAAGAAGCTGGTACAAAGTCGGCACACATAAGCCGCTGGCAGATGTGATGTACATGTGATTTGCTTAGAGCACCTCAGCGACTTTGATATAAGTGAATTACCTCAACAAAAACTCATCAATCGAAATAGAACGCTTCGGAGCACCGAAATCGAAAATTGCATGAGAATCGTCTACACTTTTGTACGAACTCTAACAGCTGATGTGAAGCAGGCATGTAAATTTTAGCAAGGATCCACCACTCAGTGTAATCCAAAATGGACACAAGGCAGCCTGAAACTGGCCACCAAGTGAAACACCCTCCTATGACATTTTCGTTTGGCATCTAGTGGAAACCCAACGGCTGTGGTCACCGAGTTTCATCAGGTTCGAACGATCATTTTCAGAGTTTCTTCACACACACACACACACACACACACACACACACACGCACACGCACACGCACACGCACACGCACACACATTTACTCAAATACTGTATTAGATTAACTGTGAAAGAAACAATGTCCCTTTTTCATAATTAATTGCTGAGCCGATAAGGGCTGTATAATTTGTTGGATGTGTTCTCTACTGGGAAAAGAACCTTCATTCATTTCTCTGTTAAATGTTTGCTATAAAGTAAATTTTATGCAAGCATAGTGTTTTTGCCTCATTTTTCATATTCCTTAAGTTTTGCACTGCCATCCTATGTGGGTAATATTTCGTATCCGTTGAACAAGTCTGAGCCTGTAACAGGGGTCTTTCAAGGCCATATTGTTTTTTTATTGCTTGCTGTCCATCCTCCCATTTATCATCCATTAACCCATATGGTAAAATTACCCATATATACCGTGCGAAACGCAATGCATCTGTTTATTTTTCTCAGATTTTGACCGGACTCATGGAAGTGAGGCTATATAATGACGAGGTAACAATAACAAAGTGTCAATTCCATAGTTTCACCCTAAGTAATCACTTTTCTAAAATTCCCTGCCTGTCCTTGGGATAAGCAGGCAAAAACTAAGAAAAAAGATAAATCCAAACAACATTTATCAGCTCACGTACATTCGCAGTTGCAGTGGGCCAATTATCGGTCGGTCAGACTAGAAATTGCCCGCTGTGGACTCGCGAGCTTCGATTGATGAAGGTAGTAGTTTAGGTGTTTAGTAAAACTATCTCTGTTTCTTTTCATTGCCACTGCAGCCCAAAGTAGTCTAAATAGTAGAAAGCTCAGAAGTACGACTATAATTCACAGGAGGGAAGAATATCATGGTCGTTTTTCTGTAACTGCTATTGTTATGTCGTCTCTACAAATGTCTGCTCCATTAAACAATAATTTTTTCTATTGCACCTCTTCTCTTATTCAGTCCTACTTTAGTTAAAGCCAGTAAACGTACAGGTATTCCTCAGTCAGTGAGGTTTCGGTTAACCTAAGGAGAAAATTTCTGGAATTTGCTCTGTTACTGGTGGAACACTGAGCCCCTAAAAACCACCTTTACTCTTTTGAAACTGTATTAGGACTATACATGACACTGATCATAAACATGTGTATCGCAC